>CM046859.1:18520558-18569762 GCA_025617745.1 Heliocidaris erythrogramma
ATCACCACGAATGTTATGAATGTGTTCAGCAAAAGTAAAAGAGTCACTTACCGTATGTGTAAATAGATCATCTAAAACTGGCTGAAGAAGCTCACTTAACCACTTGGCCAGCTCATGCTGTGCTGACCCTACCATGGACAAAATGGGGCAAAGTGGGATGCTTTCTTTGTGAGTCTTAGGAAGGCCATACATTCGGGGTCTGAGCGAGCCACTAGGCCTAATTCTATCGTACACTTCTTTGGGTATTTGTTATGTTTACATAGTTCAAGCAAGTGTCGCTGCAACTTAGTCTCTAAACGAGAGTGCGGTCGTGCTGTTCAGCCGGTCCTATGCAGCAAAACTTGGACTCATCCTGAAGGATGTCCACCATTTTGTTGACGTAGTCACGTTTGTTGAGAATTACAACTCCAGTGCCCTTGTCAGGTCTACAAATTAATGTCAGAATTGGCTTTAAGACTACGCAATGCCATGATACATTCGCGCGTCATGTGAAAGTCAGACAAGCGCGCTTTTAGCAACTCCATGAAAAGCGCCTCCTTTGTGTAGCCTCTGAATTAGGCATAGCCCCTCGCGTGTACTTTCGATATGTTGATGACACTTTTGCGATATTTGACAGTACTGCAGCGAATGCGGACTTTCTCATCCAACTGAATCAGCTTCACCCCGCGCTCAAATTTACTTGCGAAGTTGAGCAGTCCGGTATGCTCCCTTTTCTTGATGTTCTGGTTGAGAAAAGTGAGGACAAATTCCTAACCTCTGTATATCGCAAACCCACATTTACAGGACAGTACACTAGGTGGGATTCATACAGTTCAACATCTTACAAGATAGGCCCAGTGGCGGCACCAGGGGGGGGGCATGGGGGGCATTTGCCCCCCCCCCCTGTCAGAAGCTTTGCCCCCCCCCCCCCCCAAATAATTTTCGGAGTGGAAAAAAATAAAAGGGTGGCGGATCCAGAGGTCCGGACCCCCCCCCCTTTTTTTTTGGCGCTTTTTTGTTCTTTGCTTGTCAGGGAATTATGGAGGGAAACTGGGCCCCATTTGGAAGTTTGGCGAAATTTTTTTTTTGTCCCCCCCCCCCCCCCCCCCCCCCCACTGAGCGACTTTTTGAGAAGCTGGCGAGACCAAAAAAATACGGGTCTACGTTTTGACTAACTTTCATTTTTGTACCCCCTCTTTTACTCAATCCTGCATCCGCCCCTGCCCCCCCCCCCCCCCAACATTTTCTTTTGCCCCCCATTTGCCCCCCACTTTAAAAATCCTGGTGCCGCCACCGGATAGGCCTAATTAGGAGTCTGGTTTGCCGCGCCCTCAAAATATGTTCCGAATGCAAACTCCAATCTGAAATTAAGCGCATTCGGAACATTCTTCTTGATAATGGATACCCCTAACAAATTGTGACACATACTATATCTAACACAATCAAATATCAGACCAACCCCAACCCCTGCTAAATGCCCCGTCTACCTAAAGCTTCCCTGGCGAGGTAAAGTATCTGACAAATATGCCAGTATTGTGAAGACTGCAGTTTTCACACTGCTATTTTGCACTCTCTACACGAGTTGTGTTCTCAACCAATCGCATGCTACCCTCAACTGTCAAGGATGTACTTCCCGCCCCCCACAAAAGTAATGTTGTATACCAATATGTGTGCCGGTGTGATGCCAGGTACGTGGGTCGTACATCCCAGCGGTTGGCGGACCGCATCAAACAACATGTTCCACTGACTGTGCGTAAACATTCAGCCAATCAACGTGCCCAGCCAGCCCGCGCTTGCAAATCAGATTCCACTACTAGTAGATCTAACACAAAATGTGACTCAGCCATAGGCCAACACCTGCTTGCTAACACATTGTGTGCGCAAAGCTATTCAGACGATCAGTTCTCTATTGTCTGTAGAGCCAGGAGCTTTACCCACCTCAGGTTCTTGGAAGCAGCCTTCATTCAATCTAGAGACCCTCTTTTATGTAGACAAAAGGAGTTCGTCCAAGCGTTGCGTTTGTTTTAACTGGGTAAAAATCTATACCAAAACGGTAAAGCTATACTAGAACGGTATAGCTATACGATGAAATTTTACGTGTGAACGCTGACTAACGAAACGACGTATAGCGAAACGAGGGTCAGAGCATCGTTTCGAACTAGAACTCGACAAAGAATCACTGTTCCGTGTCCGTCTGAACGTATGGCGACCATAGAACGGTATAACTGGGCGGGGCTTAACGGGAGCGCGCGTGAAAGGTGACCTTTTACCTCTCTTCCGCGGATACCTCGTGATCATGATCGTGAACAACACGCGCAGTGGGAAACTGCGCATCTATACCACCTTTTTCACGACGGTCGCAATATGCGTCTGAACGACCCGTTAGCTATACGATAAGTAAAGCTTCGTTATCATTTTTATTTGTTATCGTTTTAATGTTTTAATATGTTACTGTTTGTGAATATACATTATTACAGAAAAAATATATACGCTTGTCCTGGATTACATCACAAGATTTACATGTATATGTACGTTTGGCCTTTTAGAGATTTCAATATATTTGACATTAAAAATTTCCAGCTTCTTTGTCAAGATTTGCATTAATGTTTCTGTAATCATGTTAATGAACAACTTGTTCCCTAGGTTGGTGTTCACTTCATGATTCTCCTTCAAAACAGTAACACTGCACAGAAGATTCTATTTCGTCTTATCAAAGTGCAATGTTGTAAATAATTTCCTGAAGTTGATTTATATGCTTACAGATACTCTTACATAACACTATCCTATTCTAAAAAAAACCCACCAATGCCCGAATAAAGTTTTAATACATGTTTCCTTTGATCAATTTAGATGCTCAAACGAGGACGGGGCTGAAATGGAAACTATGGTACATGCTTTGCTGTATCTCGACCTCGGCACCCGATCTCGATGACATCGATGAACCCGACGCTGTGGACAAGGGGAAGGAATTAGACGTAAGAGAGATGGCCTCTGCTTACGAGTCCCCCAAATGGTCCTTAATCGCCCTGGTGAACGGCATAGTGCTGGGCGGCGCATGCGCGTTTATTCTGGCCTATTACGGTTGAAAAATAGGTCCTCTTACCGCCTAGCAGTTCAGAGTTTCCTTATGGTCAAAATCAATCAGTTTTCCCTCCTCCCATTGGCAAAAATATTATTTTCCACTCCTAAAAATTTTCTTTTTTTAAATGTTTATTATATAAACCGATGTGAATGAAATTTGCAAACTTTACCTGAAAATTGCAAAATTTAACAGAAAATTTGCCAATTTGTACACGAAAATTATTGTGATTATATTTTTTACACTGCGTTGCCAATTTAGAGACTTTAATGATTAGTTACAATTAAATCTCTCTTATTCGTAAACGGTACAACGCACTGCATTGAAAATGGACTCAAAGCTTTCTATGATTTTGGCTCTCTCTGCCCTTGTATAATGTGCAGTTCCTAGGACTCTGGATTAAGAGATAATGCAAAAAAGTCACTGAAAGGGGACATTTTACTGCTATAGGCTTTATAGTTGAGTTGAGTTCTGGTCATGCGATTACATTCTGTAAATATTATATTGGTTCAGTAGTAAATAAGAATTGATGTGTATATATTGTGAGGCTTTGGAATAACCAAAATGAAAAGTAATTTACTTAATCTTGCTGAAAGTCACGTGTTCTGCACTTAGAAATGCGTATATGGGACTGCTACTGTCTTATGTGGAATGGAAGTTTGGTCCAAAAATTGCCGCTATTTCTCGTCATAATTATTTCGAGTTTGTGGGTATTCGAGGAGCAATCATTTCCAGGGGACAACTTTGCTATGGTAGTTTTCCAAACTAACAAAACAAATAAGCAAGCTTACATCCAGGGCTTACATATTATTTTTCACCTTTTACCAGAAGTCAACCTTTTCTTTAAATTTAATTGTCGAAATCTGTGTCCAATCTAGTAATTAAAACTTGTTGTACCAGAGCCTGATTAAGAAGTTGTTCAAATATCGCATTAAATAATTCCGTTGTCTTTAGATTTTGTTGTACCGGAGCATGTTTGGTCTAGTAGTTGGTAAAATTTAAATCGGAATCCTATTGTATTTAAACCTAATTATATCTGACCCCCTTGTTATAGGGAGTTGGTCAAATTTCAGTCAGGCATTTCAAAGCAATCCCAGGATATCTTGGATGTGTACTACATTTTGTAGGCCACTTGAATAATATATACTTACTGCAAACTACTCTATAGGGAGTCTGGATCAAATTAAATAATTCGTGAGAAATAACGGAATATGATGTAAATAGTTTGTAGTATTTTCCTCATCCTCACTTCATCTTTTCTTTAATTTCTCACTTTCACTTATTGTACAAAGTCATTTTGAGAGGACATTGCCCTTTATACCAGAAGTCACAACCACCCCTATGTTATCACATTTATCTATCAACAAGTGGTCAGCTGCATGGCCATATCGCCATGCCCATCGCACATTAATGACTCACCTTCAATTCAAGGATTTTCAACAACACTCCCTTTCTTCTTCATCCTGCTACACTAGCAAGGGATAAGAACAAACACTTTTCATCTCCACCTTTGCTAGACACACTTCTCAAAGTTTTCTCATCGAGTTAACACGTTAATTTGAGGATGTCATCTCTTCACTTCTGAATTTGTTTCCTGCACTTCAATTGGAGCAATTTCTACAATTCTCTACTCTACATTCTATACTCCATCATCTCACCTGGAGGAATTTCTATTTCATCATATTATTCTCTGCAATTCACTCAGAGAACAGTCCAAATCACGCTTGTGCTAGCCAAGTAGTTTTGTGATCATTTCTGTGGTGATACCTGTGTAAATATATATTTGAATCGGATTGTGCAATATTTGGAAACTTTTGGCAATTTGGAGGAGCCATGTCCGGTTAACCCCTGCACGCATAAAGTCGGTAAGTGGTGATTGCTTCTTATTCCCATCTCGCCTTATAAGTAGCGACCAAAACCGCTACACTGGTGACCCCGACGTGATCTAAACCCGACCAACGTGCTGAGTAGCATTCATCCTTCGTCAAATTGCTTTCATTTATTGTCTTCCTTTCTTCATTTATATGATCGGCTCATCTTTTATCTCCTCAACATGTCGACTGACAATCAAAATCACCCTACTTCTTCTACTCAGTCAACTTCTACCATTCAACAAATGCGAGCACAAATCTTACAGCTCTCAATTCTAATTCAAACTTTGACTTCCCAGTCTCAAAAAAGTCAAACCAATAGGAGCAAAAGTAGTGAAGACAAATCATCACAGGATTCAGACCAAGCTAGCCATTCCCGCTCACATCAACATGCTGGAGACTACTGTTACTACCACTGGCGTTTTGATTCTAAAGCCAACAAATGCGTACCGCCCTGCAAATTCAAAAATATCTCTAACAACCAGGGAAAGAACAAATCTAATCTAGCAGCTACAAATCATACTGGCACGACACAAAATAGTCGCCTCTTCTACGTTACCGATAGGAAAACTGGAATTCGATTTCTCGTAGACACTGGAGCTGAAGTAAGCGTTCTTCCTCCTTCAAAATCGGAGAAACATCACCCTTCTTCGAAATTTCATCTACAAGCAGTAAATCGCTCAAGTATTACTACTTATGGAGAGCGAAGCCTGACTCTCGACGTCGGCTTACGTCGAGCTTGCAGATGGATTTTCATCATTGCTGATATTTCCACGCCTATCCTAGGGGCAGACTTCCTACACCACTTTGGTTTGCTGGTTGATGTTCGCAATCTTCGACTCATCGATTCTACTACTAATCTTTCAGTGAAAGGCATCCTTTCTTCTACTCCTTCTATCAGTCCTATGTTTGTAAAGCCAGACAGTCAAGCTGCTTACAAATCTCTTCTCAATCAGTTTCCTGACATCACACGCCCTGTCTACAAGGAGGCAACAATCAAACATTCCGTCACCCATCACATTGAGACGAAAGGCCCTCCTGCTTCAGCCCGTCCTCGTCGCCTAGCAACCGACAGGTATACCATTGCAAAAGCTGAATTTGACCACATGCTGGAACTGGGTATCATCCGACCATCCAGCAGCAACTGGGCATCCCCACTTCATATGGTGCCCAAGAAAACCCCTGGAGACTGGAGACCGTGCGGAGACTATCGGGCACTAAACAGGAATACAGTTCCCGATAAATATCCAATCCCCCATCTTAAAGATTTCACCTCTGCCCTAGCAGGCAAACGAGTTTTCACAAAACTTGATCTCATTCGAGCTTACCATCAGATACCAGTCGATACCTCAGACGTACACAAAACAGCCATCACCACACCCTTTGGGTTATTTGAGTTTGTGCGCATGCCTTTTGGGCTACGCAATGCCGCACAAACTTTTCAACGATTTATTGATGAGGTAACCCGTGGTCTTCCCTTTGTGTACGCCTACATCGACGACCTCCTCATCGCAAGTGAGACACCAGAGCAGCATGTACAACACCTGCAACTTCTCTTCACTAGACTTGCGAAATATGGAGTTGTCATCAACCCAGCCAAATGTGAATTTGGCGCATCCTCCCTCACCTTTCTCGGCCATATCGTTGATGAGAACGGCATCCGCCCTCTTCCCGAGAAAGTCAAAGTCATCAACGATTTCCCTGTCCCTGATTCCCTACGCAAACTTCGCGAGTTTCTCGGACTCATCAACTTCTATCGACGCTTCATTCCCGATTGTGCATCTACCACACAACCACTCACTGATCTCCTAGCATGCAAGCAGAAAAACAAGGCAATTCATCTCGATGAAACAGCCCTGCATGCATTCAACTCAGTCAAGACAGCATTAGCTAACGCTACACTTCTGTCACACCCTAAGCCTAATGCCCCACTCTGCATTATGGTTGATGCATCAGATGTTGCTGTAGGAGGAGTGTTGCAGCAACTAGTTGACGATGACTGGCAACCCATCGCCTTCTTCTCCAAACGCCTGCAGCCAGCAGAGACCAGGTATAGCACTTTCGGACGTGAACTTCTAGCTATCTACCTCACCATTCGTCATTTCAAGCATGCACTAGAAGGACGGCAATTCTGTGTCTACACAGATCACAAACCACTCATCCATGCCTACAACTCTAGACCCGACAGGTATTCACCACGAGAAGTCAGGCATCTAGACTACATATCGCAATTCACGACTGATATTAGGCATGTTAGTGGCAAACACAATGTAGTGGCAGACACACTTTCCCGCATGGAAATCAACTCGCTGAAATCGTCTTCCACCATTGATTTCAATGCCATCGCCACTGCTCAGGAGGATGACGAGGAACTCAGGCAACTCACTGCCACCTCGCTCAAACTCCAATCTCTACCACTCCCTACTTCTGACTCTACCATTCTATGTGACACTTCAACTGCAAATCCTCGCCCCTACATCCCAGCCAAATTTCGGCGAGTTGTGTTTGATGCTCTTCACAACCTATCTCACCCCGGCATCAATGCTACCCAAAAACTCATCACTGAGCGATTTGTATGGCCTGGAATCAACAAAGATGTCAGAAGTTGGACTAAAACTTGCATACATTGTCAACGTTGCAAAGTACATCGTCACACCAAGGCACCGATAGGTACTTTCGCAACACCAGACGCTAGATTCAATCACATCCACATCGATCTCGTGGGACCCCTCCCTCCTTCAAATGGCAATGCATATCTCCTCACTTGTGTTGACCGTTTCACTCGATGGCCTGAGGCAATACCAATCCCCGACATATCAGCCGAGACTGTTGCCCGAGCTTTCATTTCACAATGGGTATCTCGCTTCGGAGCTCCCTCAACCATCACAACCGACAGAGGACGACAATTTGAATCTTCTCTCTTTCAAGCCCTAACTCATCTTCTTGGCAGCTCTCGGATTCGAACTACATCTTACCACCCAGCATCAAATGGACTGGTAGAGCGCTTTCATCGACAACTCAAAGCATCTCTCAAAGCTACCACTAGTGCGAGATGGACTGAAACTCTCCCTCTCGTCTTGCTTGGAATCCGAACTGCAGTCAAATCTGATTTAGGTTGTTGCGCAGCAGAACTGGTATATGGAACAACAATAAGGTTGCCAGGTCAGTTTGTAGCGCCTAGTCAGAATGATTGTGATTTGGACCCTAGCAACTACATCCACCGACTACGGAGACAAATGCAGAACCTCAGACCTCAACCCACCCGTGCTCAACAACGCAAACCACAGGTCCATCCTGATCTCACAACATGCACCCATGTATTTGTGCGACATGATGCAGTCAAGAAACCTCTCCAACCACCATACGACGGCCCATTCGAAGTCATCAGACGAACTGACAAGTTTTTCATCGTCAAACTTAAAGGAAAACAGGACAGCGTCAGTCTCGACCGTTTGAAACCTGCATACTTGGACTCGCCCGTCAAATCTACTACCAACCCTGGTCCAACACCCTCACAGGACCCTAAACCTTCACAAGCGCCTACTACACCAACCTCTCAGCCTCAACCTCCCTCTATCACTCCTCCTTCTGCAAAGCCCGAAATCAGACAAACTCGTTCCGGCAGAAGAGTACACTTTCCCAAACGCTATGTTCAAGTTTGGAATTTCAAATGAGATATTATTTAATTTCATTCGGACTATTTTCTCAATTATCGACCGTTTCATTTTTATTCAACGTTCTAGGAGGGGGCTGATGTAGTATTTTCCTCATCCTCACTTCATCTTTTCTTTAATTTCTCACTTTCACTTATTGTACAAAGTCATTTTGAGAGGACATTGCCCTTTATACCAGAAGTCACAACCACCCCTATGTTATCACATTTATCTATCAACAAGTGGTCAGCTGCATGGCCATATCGCCATGCCCATCGCACATTAATGACTCACCTTCAATTCAAGGATTTTCAACAACACTCCCTTTCTTCTTCATCCTGCTACACTAGCAAGGGATAAGAACAAACACTTTTCATCTCCACCTTTGCTAGACACACTTCTCAAAGTTTTCTCATCGAGTTAACACGTTAATTTGAGGATGTCATCTCTTCACTTCTGAATTTGTTTCCTGCACTTCAATTGGAGCAATTTCTACAATTCTCTACTCTACATTCTATACTCCATCATCTCACCTGGAGGAATTTCTATTTCATCATATTATTCTCTGCAATTCACTCAGAGAACAGTCCAAATCACGCTTGTGCTAGCCAAGTAGTTTTGTGATCATTTCTGTGGTGATACCTGTGTAAATATATATTTGAATCGGATTGTGCAATATTTGGAAACTTTTGGCAATTTGGAGGAGCCATGTCCGGTTAACCCCTGCACGCATAAAGTCGGTAAGTGGTGATTGCTTCTTATTCCCATCTCGCCTTATAAGTAGCAATCACCACTTACAGTCCTTACAATTCCAATGTTTATCCGTCTACACGTTGTTCACATTCATTAAAACTTTTAGGAGGGTTTTTCTAAATTTTACGATATCATATCATAAATGAAGTAGTTTCCTATCCATGGGAAAATGTTAAATGGTACCGTAACTGTAACCGACCGTATGACGCATTAGCTAACACAGAAACGTATATACTTTCAATAATTTACAACCGTACTAATGACTTATGTTTCATATGACTAATACATTTCACTTAACTCCTTGCTTGTCATTATGAGCGACAAAGCTTTTCTAACCTATTAAACTTGTAGCGGTTTTGGTCGCTACTTATAAGGCGAGATGGGAATAAGAAGCAATCACCACTTACCGACTTTATGCGTGCAGGGGTTAACCGGACATGGCTCCTCCAAATTGCCAAAAGTTTCCAAATATTGCACAATCCGATTCAAATATATATTTACACAGGTATCACCACAGAAATGATCACAAAACTACTTGGCTAGCACAAGCGTGATTTGGACTGTTCTCTGAGTGAATTGCAGAGAATAATATGATGAAATAGAAATTCCTCCAGGTGAGATGATGGAGTATAGAATGTAGAGTAGAGAATTGTAGAAATTGCTCCAATTGAAGTGCAGGAAACAAATTCAGAAGTGAAGAGATGACATCCTCAAATTAACGTGTTAACTCGATGAGAAAACTTTGAGAAGTGTGTCTAGCAAAGGTGGAGATGAAAAGTGTTTGTTCTTATCCCTTGCTAGTGTAGCAGGATGAAGAAGAAAGGGAGTGTTGTTGAAAATCCTTGAATTGAAGGTGAGTCATTAATGTGCGATGGGCATGGCGATATGGCCATGCAGCTGACCACTTGTTGATAGATAAATGTGATAACATAGGGGTGGTTGTGACTTCTGGTATAAAGGGCAATGTCCTCTCAAAATGACTTTGTACAATAAGTGAAAGTGAGAAATTAAAGAAAAGATGAAGTGAGGATGAGGAAAATACTACATCTTCATCTCCACCTTTGCTAGACACACTTCTCAAAGTTTTCTCATCGAGTTAACACGTTAATTTGAGGATGTCATCTCTTCACTTCTGAATTTGTTTCCTGCACTTCAATTGGAGCAATTTCTACAATTCTCTACTCTACATTCTATACTCCATCATCTCACCTGGAGGAATTTCTATTTCATCATATTATTCTCTGCAATTCACTCAGAGAACAGTCCAAATCACGCTTGTGCTAGCCAAGTAGTTTTGTGATCATTTCTGTGGTGATACCTGTGTAAATATATATTTGAATCGGATTGTGCAATATTTGGAAACTTTTGGCAATTTGGAGGAGCCATGTCCGGTTAACCCCTGCACGCATAAAGTCGGTAAGTGGTGATTGCTTCTTATTCCCATCTCGCCTTATAAGTAGCGACCAAAACCGCTACAAGTTTAATAGGTTAGAAAAGCTTTGTCGCTCATAATGACAAGCAAGGAGTTAAGTGAAATGTATTAGTCATATGAAACATAAGTCATTAGTACGGTTGTAAATTATTGAAAGTATATACGTTTCTGTGTTAGCTAATGCGTCATACGGTCGGTTACAGTTACGGTACCATTTAACATTTTCCCATGGATAGGAAACTACTTCATTTATGATATGATATCGTAAAATTTAGAAAAACCCTCCTAAAAGTTTTAATGAATGTGAACAACGTGTAGACGGATAAACATTGGAATTGTAAGGACTGTATTCTTACAGCAAGACAAAAACATAAAGAAAAATCACGGACATCACCATAAAGCACTAGAAAATTAAATTTACCGAATTCTATACCATCGTCATCACCCATACAATGTTATTCCAGAACATTTTGACCCGATTTTTTAACAAAACTTGTCATGAATATTATCCTGCTAGCTTTTATACTCGCGTTCTGAAAATCTAAGTAATAATTAACATTCCCGTGTCAAGAGATACTGCGATAATTATTGTCATATCGATCATATTTTCAGTGAAGATGCGTTCTTTCATTGTTATTGTGTCATTATTGTTGTTACGATAGTTGATTTTATGCAAAACTATGTTTCTTTAAAATTGTCAATAAAATAAACATCTGTTCCCCCTATTCTTGTAGATACTGTAGAAGCATAGCCATAGTACATTACCCTATTTCTAAGTTCATTATCATTTGTTGCATTTGTACATAAAAAGTTTGCATAACAAATTGAAAAGGGGACTTCCCAGAACATGAAAAGTTCACTAGGCCATTGCTCTCGAGACTGAAAGTTCAAAGGAAATGGCTTACCGTTACGAGACCACAGATTTTGGTCTTGAGAATCCCCATGCAGGCTATATTTTGTGAGAAAAATCGTGAGAGACTGAACCTTCTTTTTATTACTCTTGTACCCAACCTTTAAAATGGATCGCTTATTCAGGGGCTTAGCTAGAGGGCCGAGTGTGGTTGTGACTTCCCCTTTCCCCAATCCCCCACCCTCATTTCAAATGATCTAACGACGCCCCTGTTCTACTTGTTGGATTTTCTGTGGCTGCATGCTTGCAATATATATCAAATAAAATTGGCTGTATTAAATACAAAGTGGCTGTATTAAATACAAAGAGCCTGATAAAGTGTATTTTTATGCGTCAATCTTCTACTCTAAGCTTTTAATTACAAAAGACATGATTATTTTCATAATTCCTTCTAAGAAATCGACATTGATCATGTTGATCGCAAACCGCTCTTCAGTGTATCATACACTAAAATTGCAAATTTGAATGTTTAATGTGCATCATTTTGGAAATTAAAGACTATCATTAACAATTATACAAATTAAATGCTTTGGCTAAACAGTCGGGTTTCGGCGCGGCGCACGGCGCACTAGGTTGAAATTTTCGAACATTTTTTGTATAGTATCTTTTTTAGCAGCAAAAACAAAGGAGGAAAAGGACACCTGATGAGAGCATGAATGAATTATCTTGATCCTTCTATCATTTCTGTCTCTATCTTCCGTTGTGTTGTTCCTTGTTTTTATCCTTCTATCAAATATCTTTCATCCTCCCTTTCGTTATGCTATTCTTTGATTCTTTTATCATCTACTCTTCCGTCTTTCCTTATGTTATCTATATTCATTCGGTCTTCTCTATCTTCGTTATGTTATTATTTCTTATCTTTCTATCATTTTTTCATCTTTCCATTCGAATAACATTATTCTTTGTTTCTTATTATCATCTTCTCTTCCACCACTCGTGTTAATCTTTATCCTATTCTTCTGTCATTTCTCTATTTGTCCTCCGTTATGTTATTCTCTTTTGTTATCTATTATTTTCTTCTTTCCATCTTTTCTTCATCTTTATGCTAATCTTTATCCTTTTAATATTTCGCTATATAAACCTTTTATATGTTTTTTTTAATCTCATTTCTTTTAATTTTCATTTTTCCTTTCATTATGATCATGATGTTGCACGTGTGTGTCCGTAGCTGCGATCGGCTGTGGGCCCACTCCTGCGATTCGTACGTCCTTCGTTTGTCATGGTCACAACCGGTCGTGCACATCTCCTCTTTGGCGTCCAGCACCCTCCTCATAAACATACCCCCTCTTATCTGCAATAGCTTTTGAGGCGACCGTACAGCCCCAGTAAGGTACCAAGCAACCGTCGTATATACAACCCAGGCTCGACATGCCACGGCTCCGTATGGAGCCTTGGGCTTTGTTAGACCTCGGAAAGGAGTCCTTGCGATGGTCGCAATAAGCACGTGCAGAAAGTACGATGGCTGCGGGTGTCACGTGCCACATGTAGAGGTTTTACATGTCCAACCGCCTCCTTGCGTGTCCTGCAGGCTCCTACATGTTTTGAAAAAAGTGCAGACCCGTGCGTATTTCTGCGAAATCCGTCGCAGACGACAACCAAGGAGGTGCACCTCCGGTTGTGACCAACCTTTTATCGTTCTATCATTTGTGTCTCTATCTTTCTTTATGTTTTACCTTGTTTTTATTCTCTCATTTTTATCTTTCCACCTCTCCGTTCGTTAATTTATTCTTTGTGTTCTTTCTTTATTCTCTTTATTTTCCTACTCTTCTACCCCCCCCCCCCTCTCTCTCTCTATCGTTCGTTATGTTTATCTTTGCATTGTCCTTCTATATCTTCTCTTCCATTTTTTCATTACTCGTTATCTTTCTTTCATTTCTCTCTGTATCTTTCGATATGTATTCTTTCTCCTCTTATTGTTCGTTTTAAGCCTGAAATCGGGAAAATCATTCAATTTATCCCCTTAAAGACCCTATACAATCTTCTTCTTTTTTTTGGGGGGGGGGGGGGCAATTTCGAGCCATCGCGCCGCGCCGAGACCAGACTGTTCACTAAAAGCCCAAATAAAATGTAGAATGAGCTCTAATCACTACTGTGAATGCGCATAAAACTTAATTAATTTTAGGCAAAAAATACATATCAGTGCAATAGAGAGTACGAAGGAGAGAGAAAAAAGTGTTTGAGGAGGAGAGAAGGATGTAGATATAGATCACTGATCACTTTTTTTAGACAAGTAATGAAATAAAGAAATTAATTTAATCTGTATACAACGTGTAAACAAACAAACTTGCGCAACACAGCAGACAATACCAATTCTGCTATCGCTCACCACTTAAGGCGGATTCTGATACTGTTCATCTTGGTTCAAAGTTCTCAGCCGAGCGAGAAACTTTACACATCTGCGCATGCTCGAGGCTACATACAGCTCACCGACCCTATTCTGTGCCGACAGAAACTGTTCGTGAGGACGCTCGTACGATTTTAGCTCCCGTTATTACGAAACCGGCTGGCAATAAGCCTATTTTTCTGATTTTTTGTTCCTTCAGTTTCCGGTTATATTGTGCGATTTCGGCTTTCTGTTAATTCTTGCGGTATACTCTGATGAGTGCAAGACGAAAAGCTTCAGTATGTCTCTCGTCAAAGCCATTTTCTGATTCTGTAGTACCCACTGGCGTAGACAGGGGGCACAAGGGGGCCATGGCCCCCCTATTCAGCCATGCACTAAAAAAAAAGCGGGGAAGTGAGAGAAAAAGACCTACAAAGGCGTTACAAGCCGTTATCTTTCTCTGAAAATTTGCTAAAACGTCAAAGTCAAAGGGGGGAAATAACTCTCCTCTCCCTGCACCCACTGTTACATATACAGTGAAATGTTGAGTCCACATAATTGAAAAGCAGTCCAGGCGTTGAACTATAACTGTCCGCCTAAAAAAAAATGTTTGCTATACTAGCCGTTTTCTTTCTCTCAGATTTGCAAAAACGTCAGAGCTTTCGCGCTTCGCGAGGGAAGGGGGAAATCCCCCTCCATGCACCCATCCCTATTACAGTGCAGTATTACGTCGAAAATAACTGAAAAGCAGCCAAGGCATCAAACGAACTTTCCGCCTAAAAAAAGTATTACGAGCCGTTATCTTTCTCTCAAATTTGCTGTAAAAACGTCAGAGCTTTCGCGCTTTGCGCGGGAGGGGGAAACTCCCCCTCCCTGCGCCCACTCCTGTTACAGTACATACAATGCAGTAACTGCGTCCAAATAACTGAAAAGCAGCCAGGGCGTCGAACTAACTTTCCGCCTAAAAAAAATGTTACGAGCCGTTAACCTCTCTCAAATTTGCTGTAAAAACGTAGAGCTTTCGGGCCTTGCGCGGGAGGGGGAAATTCCCCCTCCCTGCATCCACCCTGTTACATACAGTGCAATATTGCGTTCAAGTAATTGAAAAGCAGTCGGGGCGTCGAACTATAACTTTCCGCCTAAAAGTTTGTTTGCTATATACAAGCCGTTATCTTTCTCTCAAAGCTGCTAAAACGTCAGAACTTTCGCGCTTCTTGAGGGAAGGGGGAAACTCCTCCCTCCCTGCACCCATCCCTGTTACAGTGTATACGTCCAAATAACTGAAAAGCAGTCCGGACCTCGAAATAACTTTCCGCCTAAAAGAAGGTGCTACGAGCCGTGATCTTTCTTTCAAATTTGTTATAAAACGTCAGAGCTTTCGCGCCTGTATTATTATTATGGCCTGTATTATCATCTCCCAATATTTTTGGATAAAATGAATAACAATTATGATCATTAACTTAAAACTAATAATTATCAAATCTTATTATGTTTCACCTTGAAATACCATCACATTCTTTAATTATTAGATGTAAGGAAATAAGAAATGCCATAATTTCAATGCGCAAATATGGAAGAAAATTCGTTCGCTCGCATTGTCATTCTCAATTGAGGGGTTCCGTCCAGAGAGATTCGTGCATTTATTCTATTCATTAAAAAAACATTTTGGGATGCTCTAAAATGGAAGTTTTATAGACAGATTTTCGAAAAAGTCCCTGGTGTGGGAGGAAGGATTTCCCCTCCCACACCCTCCCCCGCTAGGTCGCTTCGCTCAGTGGCGTATCTAGGGGAAGGGATGTCATAATCATAATCTTTATACGGATTACGCACCCCAAAATCCGCATGCCGGTTAATGCACTAGAAATCTAGTTTTTGGAGGTTTGAAATGCGAAAATTTTCGAAAGCTCGGTCGCTTTGCTCCCTCGCATAATTATTATCTTTCAGGATCTCGTACTTTCTTAATAGCTTAAAGGGTTCAAAATTTGAAAAAAATAAAGATGTAATTGCTTTGCTTGCTATATCATGACTGTCATAAGACTCCTGCTAAATATTACGCCCCCGATGTAGGATAAAGTGTATAAAACAGCATTTGCTTTTGAAAGAAATCTCAACTTCAGGTTATAGCCTTGCTGAATTTCTCGACTCTTTCTCAAGCCTTTCAGGGTTTTCGTTAGTTTTGCTCCCGATTGTAGAAGTGAGTGAATAGAAAACCGTTTATTAATGTATAAAATTCGAGCTTCTCTACCGCTCAATTGCGGTGGTCAATTGCAAAATTTCCTGGGTAAAATGCACAAAAAATTGTGCTTTTTAGGGTTAAAAATTGAAAATTTTGCCGCTCAGTCGCTTTGCTCCTTCGCTGACGAAGATAAGTTTGGGCACTCGGGGGGGGGGGGACTTAATTTTTTGACCCTGGCCATTATCCCTATCATGAACACGGATCGACATCCCTGTGGCCCCCCTATTGAAAAATCCTGGCTACGCCTGTGGTAGTACCAAACATCTTTTCAATAATAATAGTCTACTTTACTACCCTGACGGAATGATTATTTTTTCTAAAACAAATAACCCTATAATTATGTCTAGTGTGTCTATATATCATGGTTGATTTCACGCTCGGTGTTGGTTTTGGTGTTGGTGTTTAGAGCGTCTCCTAAAATCGAGCTCAAACACCGCTGTTTAGACTAAGGAGCCAATACCGATATCCTAACAAAGCGTATCGATAGCTTAACACTTGGCAATGGCGTCAGCACCATTTTTAACGAAGGGAAAAATTGTTTTAAATTATTTAATTATTAGACAGGTCTAGAATATGGAGTCAAAAGGGGCCTGAGCTTTCAATCCTAGCAGAATCTTCGTTAGAGGCAAAAATATCGTAAAATTACACGAGTAGTCCGGTAATTCTAAAAGAAATTACTATTGGATCTAGAGCGCGGCAAGAAACTTCACAGAAATGGATAGTCTTGACAGGAACAGTAAGTTTAGAAAAGATTTCTCTCGAGTTTCTCACTTACAGCAGAAAATGCTGCGGTAGCTAATGCAGCTAGACGCCGGATCGGACGGCGTAGCGCGTACATGCTGGGCAAACAAAAAATTTCGCCAGACCTCCAAAATTCGCTCAGTGGGGGGGGGGGGGGGGGTTATGGGGTTCTAGTTCCCCTCCATAATAAAAAAAGGGTCTTCATTCTCAAAGGGGGGGGGGGCACAATCGACAAAATGGCGGATGCTCTATGGTGAAAATGCATACTTTTCTTCCAAAGGGGGGGGGGCACGGGTCCGAAAGCCCCCCCCCCTGGATATGCCAATGATTTTTGTAATGTAAATATTGATTTAGAGCTCATCCAGGTAAATGATGTGGATTCTGTGTCTTTAACTGCGGAATATCTAACTTAATATGGTTTGCGGTTCGAGTCCCGCCGCGGCACTAATGTCCTTTGGCAAGACATTAATCTACATTTGCCACTCTCTACCCAGGTGTAGTAAATGGGTACCCGGTAGGAATGTATTCCTTGAAATGTTGTGAGCACCGAATTCGGTAGCGTAGCTACAGCCGGGGTGATAATACTTCGGCGCTTAGAAACATTTTGTATTAAGCGCATTATAAATGCAAAATGTATTATTATTATTATTATTATTATTAAATCTATCTTAAAAAGAAAAAATTAGGTAGGATTTTTTATTCATTCCTTCAGCCCAATTAAAAAGCAAATAATTTCATTTCCGTGTGCTCTAGATCGAACGTTTGATCAAATGTTGGCCTAGATCTAATTTCAGACCTCTATGAACATAATACCTCTTAACACCTGTGAAATTACACTTCAAATGACGCCTACTGTCTTTATTTCTCATGACTAATCAGCAAAATTTCCCACAGCTAGCAACACCAAATTGATATTTCTTAATCCCTAGGGGTATATTGTTAGTGAATGGGAATTTGTAAATGAAATTAAACACCGATGGCCGAGTTCGGTTCAGCAGACGATAATTGACAAAAAAATAAACACCGGCAACCGGAACTACGTCCAAAAATCAGAGGTCAACACCTATTAAACACCGACTGATTTTTTTTCTCATTTCAGGCGGTCTTAGATCACCGTTTCGCAGCAAAATAGACACTAACACCAAACACCAACATCGGGGTGAAATCACCAAAATGTATATATAAACATATACACACATGTTTATAAGATCAATTTTCAGAGAAATATCAACATATTAATATGTATACATATATAAACATAAACATATTTATTTGTAATGGAACACTTTATTTCCTGGTTTTAAGGGTTTTAAGGGTTTTCACATTCTGTAAGTATATCGCACTTGAAATAGAAGTTTATACGATGTTACATTTTACGTACTTAATATGCATGTTGTCAGATGCTGTCCTGTTCTTTGCATTAATTACATTCTTTATCTTTTTATCTAGATTCAGTCCAGAGAGGAGCTACAATTTATTTAACTTTGTGATGCAAATGAGACTATGACAGTGAGTGAGCTTGATAGCTGGTTGAGTGCACTTGAATGAAAGAATGTGAGAGTGAGTTGGCTGGGAGTAAGGTGATATGTGAGGGGTTTCTCTGCCTGTTTTAGTGCTACTGGGCAGAACCAAAGACTTTAAATAGTATCAAGACAGATTACTCTAACTTACTTCCGTAGTACATTTTGGAGGCATACTTTGCTGTGTTAAAAACAGACTCGGAAAAAAACGTTCTCCATAGGTATAACACGTGAAAAGATGTCTCACTCTTTCTTGATATTTCATATCTTACTCTATCTTTTTCAAGTCTGATTTTTGCACGAGAAAAAGGTTGGATAAATAAAAAAACATTTCTTGAACCTTTTTTGTCAATAAATGCCGATATGAATCCCTTGGATCATGCCTGCTTTTTGACAGAGTCATCTGCCATAGGGTTAACACGTGAAAACATGGATTTTAAAAATGATTATAGTTCCTCTAGTATTACCTTGAATTTAGTGCAAATGTGGCTTACATGTAATTTGAGACTCTGAAAAGGCTTAATGAAGGCTCAAAAGGTGCAAGGGACCCCGCATAAATACCCGGGAATATGCATGCTTTTGGCCTTCCATCTCCCACAGGTTAACACGCAAAAACGGGAATTTTTGAATGATTATAATTCCCGCAGAATTAAATCAAAATTTTGAAAAATGTGCCTTGAATAAAATTTAAAGCTCTGAAAATGTATAATTAAAACTCAACTAGTTGAATAGACCCCGCATAAATCCCCGGGAATATGCATGCTTTGTACCCCCAAAAAGTCTCTCCTGCCATAGGTTTACACGCGAAAACATGGAATTTTTGGATGATTATAATTCCCATAATTTTTATTTGAAAATGTAAAAAATGTGATTTACATGAAATTCAAAGCTCTAAAAAGGTATAATAAAGGCTTAATGAGTCCAGTAAACCCCCCATAAATCCCCGGGAATATGCATGCTTTTGACCAAAAACGTCTCGCCTGCCATAGGTTAACACGCAAAAACAAGGAATTTTACGGTGATTATAATTCCCATAATTTTTCTTTCAAAATGTAAAAAATGTGATTTACATGAAATATAAAGCTCTGATAAGGTATAATGAAGGCTTGGTGAGTCCAGTAAACCCCCCATAAATCCCCGGGAATATGCATGCTTTTGGCCTTCCAGCTCCCATAGGTTAACACATGAAAACAGGGGTTTTGAAATGATTTTAATTCCCCTAATATTTATTTGAAATTATGAAAAATGTGATTTACATGAAATTTAAAGCTCTGAAAGGGTATAATTGAGGATCAATGAGTCCAGTAAACCCCCCATAAATCCCCTGGATTATGCATGCTTTTGGCCTTCCAGCTTCCATTGGTTAACACATGAAAACCGGGGTTTTGAAATGATTTTAATTCCTCTAGTATTCATTTGAAATTAGGAAAAATGTGATTTACATGAAATTTAAGGCTATGGAAGGGTATAATTGAGGCTCGGTGAGTCCAATAAACCCAGCACAAATCCCCGGGAATATGCATGCTTTCGACCAAAAAAAAATAATTTGCCATACTACACGTGCATTCCAATTTGTTATCGATGACCTAATGTAAATGGGCGTGTACCGATCACGTGAGTGACGACATCCAATGAGATCGTGCACTAGCAGACGACCATGTATAGCAGACGTACGTCTGCTATACATGGTCTGCTATAATTTAGTTAGAAGAAAATCTAACTAAATTCCAGTTCACTACTATATTTTTAATGTACCATTAAATGTGTTAAATTCATAAATTCGTATCATCAATGTTCTATCACCGCATTACGCCTAACCTAATGGCTGATGTTCATGCAAGCAGCATGGAAGCTGAGCGGAATAGGTGCATGGACATGATAGGTGTCTAGCACTATCTCGGCTTGGTCTACCAAATTTTTTTCATCTCGCCAGCCCTCCGCAAGTCGCTCAGTGGAGGGGTGTAGGGTATCAGATATTATTAGTCCAGTTTTCCTCCATAATTATCTGACAAGCCAAAAAAGTTATCAGGTCTAAAAGGGCGATACAATTTTATTTAAAAGCCACCTAAATCCGCCACTGATCCATGCCCGGACTGTGAGGTCAGTCTTGCGAGGTGGTCCTTTTTACAACTTTTTCTGGGAGGGTTAATAGAACGACATTGTTAGGCTCTTGGGCTTCCAAACTAAATTTGGTGCTCGATCCGGGTTTTTTCACAATTTAGGCAAGATCCCGTATATGCCAACTTGGGTTTCAAGAAGGGGGCCGCGGCCGATTCGCCCCCTCTTGATCCGCCCCTGCTATTCTGTCATGGATGTGAAGAATATAATTGCATAGTGTTGGTGGTCGATCTTATTAAATTGAAAGATGGGGGGGGGGGGAAGCAATAAGAGATCATTTTTATTTTTTTTGTTTTTTTGTTCCAATTGCTTTATTTTTACTGTTTGTTTTTGTTGGGTTTTTTTTTTTTGCTCAGTGATTTTTTTTTAATCATTTCAATCACTTGTAATTGTTGTGATTTCTGTTGATTTCCTAATAAAAACACAAATTAAAAAAAAGAGATCATTATTTTTTCCTCAATTCTATTGGAGTCATTTCTACAGATCTGTTGTAAGAGAGAAAAGAGAGTAAGAGAAAAATGAGGGGGGGAGACAAAGAGAGATGGGGGCAAAAGTAATGGGATATTCCTACAAAGACAGAATAGGATTGGTAATAATTCAATTATATCATCAGCTGCTATATTGTTGGTTACTAGTTAATTCATTTCAAAACACGGAGGCCATCCCCCTTTTCGTACAATCGGTAAAGGCCCTATTGCGTTGGTGATGGCTTCGGAGCAAGCCCCTATACTGTTTTCTTCGCCTGTCGTCTCACATTTCTACAGCAGAATATTACAAATAACTTACCGTAAGTTGGTTATATTGGTGGCGTATCCAGGAATGCAAGGAGAGTGGGAGGCTCACGCCTGACAAAAAAAATCGTCAGACGCATTCTATTTTGAATTTTAGGACAAGCAAGGAAAAAGTGTATCAGTTTCCAAATTCTTTCTGTGGGGGGGGGGGGGGGGGTACACATTTCCTTTCATTCGATGTGTAACTAAGATATGTCAGATTTGGTTTTGGCTGGCACATAGGGGCACGTACATTCCTGTATATATAATCTTGGGTACGCCACTCTTAATGTAATCTTTATATTTATATAAGGAATTGCTCGCACGCAATCTCATTTTATTAAAGCCTTTTCTGTCTCGAATTTTAAAAGAATAAGGCTAATAAAATTACATTGCAGGTCTATAATCCCTATAATTTCCATAAATCATATCAAATGAAATATTCGGATGTAATAGAAAATAATAGCACATTATTATATTTAAATAACTTTTCCCGACATTCCCGTCAGATATCGCAGTGTTTGCTCATATAGAGCTTAATATCAGGGAACATGTTTGGACCCCCCCCCCCCCCCATCATCACATAAATATTAATAGAAATTTCATAGCAAATAACTTTAACAAAAATACAAACATCTAGTCCGAAGCCCCCCTCCCAACTCTCACCCTCTCCTCCCTGGTGCAGTTAGAGTTGATTCCTATCTGTTTGGGGACATAAGTTTGTATTTGAAGGGACAATATCAAGATTATGCCCTTTAGTTACGGCTTTACCAAAAGGCAAAAGCGCTGTCCAGAAAAAAAGAAAAAATAAAGGAAATAAAACAATACAAACATCTTGATTAAGACTATAACCTTTCCCTCTCGGCCGATCGACATGTACCACAATATATACGCGTGCTTTATTTCGGCACTGAGCACTCTTCGTATTTAAACTCTTTGTCAGAAGCACTTGATTTTTGATAGAGGAAAGACCTGTTCCTCCTGTTGGCCAGCAAAGCCATCCTGGCAGGATTTGCCAAGCTCAGAATTGTCAAATTAAAATTGTAAGTTGTATCCAGTCTTATTTTCAACTTTAGCATTTTAAATTTTTGCTCATACATTTTATATCCGAGTGAATTAAATACTTATTGAATTTCGATATTTCTTCCTATGAAAGTAAATTTGTGTCAGAATTAGCTATTAATTTGGATCTTTAACTTTATTATAGAAACAAGACAGTAATATTCAAATTCAGGAGTTTGCTATGATATCTTTAGTCAGACTTGAAAGTAACCTGTGTTTGAAAATGAAATGAAATGTTATATTTGAATGAAAATGTCATTTAGATAGGGCATAGTTGATGTATAGCTTGTTATGTGAAGTTTGGGTTGTGATATTGCAGGTGGCTCCTCTTTTATGGGGACTTGGACACTGCCGCCACTGACCGTCTCCAGGCTAGACTGTATGAAACTGGGCGGAGCTCTCCTTTCCTTTGTGAAGCCAACTTAGTGACTGGCAATTCGGCTTTGTGATCTCCTTCGTGACCCACCTTGGATCTGTGTGACCAGGGTAATCGATGTCATGCTCCTCACCCATAGTCGCATGCAGGAACCTGACTCCGGTCGCTGGTCTGCCATCCCTGCGTATCTTCACGTGAGAGACAAAAAGACCATTCTCTATCGCGGTAAGCCCTATCATACCTATTTTCAAACAAGCCTACGAGGACTTGAAACGGCTATGAACATGTAATGATATTGCGGATGATTGAGGCTAATTATCTTCACTTCAAAACGGACTTAATGGACAATAGGGAACACCCTTCCGAGATAATTGATATCTCTCCAGCAATTCAGTGTATTTGTATTCATTACATGTACTGACCATTATATGTGAAGTTTCTTGATTAAATTCTAATATTCTGTATTACTGTTTTGAGTTAAACAACCCAATACAGCAAGGAATCTTTGTTTAGTTTTCTTTGGATTGTGTATACTGTAAATTTCCACTGAGTTTAAGTAACAATTTTTTTTGTACTGCCGGCATTAAAGGAGAATTAACCTCAAACAATAAAGACGATAGTGTTCAAAGGTGTTATTTATTCCTACTTGTTAGACTATATGGCTTCGCGTCAAAATATACGAGATCGATACGAATCAAGATTTTCTGAGCAAAATTTATCATCTGCTAGCAATATGTATCGTCTGCTAGCAATACATGGGGGCTGCCATTTTTTTTATGTGTACAAGAAGATTTTCTTAATCCAAATGCCCAATTGCCTTTTTCAAAATTAAAAACCCATTTGAGATTTAAAATATAGAATAGATATGTCAATTTATTTTTAAACTGAAGATTTCCTTATATATTTCTGTTGAAAATCGATATTCGCTTAATATAAATCTATTTTCTAGATACTGTGACGCAATGGACGGAGCAAATTAATTCAAATTTTATGGATGCTTCTTCCCTGAGCATCTATAGCGGCAAACTATGCATTCACCTGCTTTCGGATAATGGGACTTGAAAAGTCAGAATGCATGCTGCATATATTATGTTCTGCTCTGTTTGGCAAACCCAAGAAAATAGATTTTTGTTAAGCAAAACCAGACAATTTAAAAGTATCATTATAAAGATTTAATTTTTATAAATCATGTAAACACCCACTTTATATTTTTCGTCACATATGGGATTTTAGGTAATGAAGAAAATCAATTTAGGTCTTGGATTCAAAATATCTTCCTGACCGGAACATTTCTCAATGGTTCATGTACAAATCCAAATCAGCAAGAAAATGGCAGCCCCCATGTAAATGAGTAGTAGACGATACCGGGTGTTGGAATATCTTTATTATACCCTTTTCTGATATCTTATTGGAAAATGATTTAGGCCAATAAGTAGGAATATACCACACCTTTCAATATAAGTAAATTTGTACTCAGGGGTTAATTCTCCTTTAAGTTAAGTGACCATTATGTTATATATGCGCTTCATTTGTAAAATCTCAAACAAGAAATGTGTACCACAGTAGAACTACTTCCTCGAGAAAAATCATATGCCACGGTAGAGAAGGAAGCTCTGGCCATCGTATACAGAAATATGAACCATACTTATATTTGCGAGAGTTTGTGCTCCAGACTGACCATCAGGCCCTGACGTATTTGCACAGAGCAAAACAGTCCAATACCAGAATCATGCGCTGGGCGCTGACCCTGCAACCATACCGATTTAGGGTTGAGAGCCTCAAGAGCTCCCAGAACGTAGGAGCCGATTTTCTGAGCCGAGCGGAGTTCAGAGAGTAAGAGATTAGTACTATAGAGTTCAAAGATTAATTCTGAAGAGTTCAGAGAATTAATTCTAGTATAATATTATAGTGTTGGTTTTTCTACCGATAACTCTTGTCTTTGATTTATCAACAACAAAAAATAAAATAATAACAAAATTATTTTTTTTAATAGTAAGGAGGGAGGAAATTGTCAGATGTTGTCCTGTTCTTTGCATTAATTACATTCTTTATCTTTTTATCCAGATTCAGTCCAGAGAGGAGCTCCAATTTATTTAATTTTGTGATGCAAATGAGACTATGACAGTGAGTGAGCTTGATAGCTGGTTGAGTGCACTTGAATGAAAGAATGTGAGAGTGAGTTGGCTGGGAGTAAGGTGATATGTGAGGGGTTTCTCTGCCTGTTTTAGTGCTACTGGGCAGAAGCATTTGATTTTTGATAGAGGAAAGACCTGTTCCTCCTGTTGGCCAGCAAAGCCATGCTGGCAGGATTTACCAAGCTCAGAATTGTCAAGTTAAAATTGTAAGTTGTATCCAGTCTTATTTTCAAGAAACGATCGAAGTTCTTTCTTGGCCATGTAGTAGGGAACGGCACGATGCAGCCCCAGTGCAACAAGATCACTCAGATCAAGGATGCCAAACCACCTCGTACCAAGAAAGAACTTCGATCGTTTCTCGGCTTCGTCGGGTATTATCGACGTTTCATTCCGAACTTTGCTGCTTTGGCTTCCCCTCTTACCGACCTTACCAAAGCTAAACTACCTAACCAAACCGAATGGGGAGACAGTCAGGAAGAATCTTTCAAAGCGCTGAAGGTACATCTTGCATCATCTCCCATTCTTCAGCTCCCCGACTCTGACAAGCTGTTCTACCTTCGCACAGATGCATCCAATGCGGGCATCGGAGCGGTCCTCCTCCAGGAAAAGGATGAGACGGCGAGAAGTTTCCTGTGAGCTATGCCAGTCGAAAACTACTTCCTCGAGAAAAATCATATGCCACGGTAGAGAAGGAAGCTCTGGCCATCGTATACAGAAATATGAACCATACTTATATGGGCGAGAGTTTGTGCTCCAGACTGACCATCAGGCCCTGACGTATTTGCACAGAGCAAAACAGTCCAATGCCAGAATCATGCGCTGGGCGCTGACCCTGCAACCATACCGATTTAGGGTTGAGAGCCTCAAGACCTCCCAGAACGTAGGAGCCGATTTTCTGAGCCGAGCGGAGTTCAGAGAGTAAGAGATTAGTACTATAGAGTTCAAAGATTAATTCTGAAGAGTTCAGAGAATTAATTCTTGTATAATATTATAGTGTTGGTTTTTCTTCCGATAACTCTTGTCTTTGATTTATCAACAACAAAAAAAAAATAATAATAATAACAAAATTATTTTTTTAAAGGTAAGGAAGGATGAAATTGTCAGATGCTGTCCTGTTCTTTGCATTAATTACATTCTTTATCTTTTTATCCAGATTCAGTCCACAGAGGAGCTCCAATTTATTTAACTTTGTGATGCAAATGAGACTATGACAGTGAGTGAGCTTGATAGCTAGTTGAGTGCACTTGAATGAAAGACCTCTCTCGCTATATATACAGTTAACAACAAAATTATTCATACCCCCTGGAAAATTCTAGTTTTTTGCATTTTTCCTTAAAATGAATGGTTAACTGAATTTAATTGCACATCACTTGAATACATTTAGTTATCATCTGCAAATGAATGCTGTTTCTGGTTTCACCTCATTTGCATAACAATAGAAAAGGTGAATTATCCAAAGTGGGTGATGTTCAAAATTATTCATACCCTTGGTGATCTATTGACTTTGTCAATCAGTATGAATCCAGTCCTTGTGATTAATGCTCGTAACACTTTCTTCACACTGTCACAATGCTTCTGGAGGGTCTCTACTGAGATATCAGGCCAATACCTGGTCTCCAATGTCCCAATCTCCTTGAGGATGTTGTCCACACATGCCATCACCTGGTCTTCGGGGATTCGCTGGATTTAAAGCAGATTTTTTGTTTGCAGGTGGTGTAGTTTTAGACATCATGAAGATAGGACTATGATATTGATATTTTTGTTAATATTCCTTACATTTTAATGACAATTCTGTATCTAAGTTGAAACAAAGCACTCTTCCAGGAGAGACTGTTGCACTGTCAAGGGAAGGTATTTCCTGATACTTTTGTTCAATTATTATTAAGAATGTTTAGGGAGGCCATGGTAGTTGTCTAAAGGTTGGATGGTGCCAATTTTATCAGTTTATTCAGTTACACTGATTGACACATTTTTGATATGGACACCTGCAAGTGGGTACTCTAGTGAAGCTTAAAATACTGATCTTTATGTTCCAGTGCACTGTCAAAGTGGTAGCAGTTTGTGAACTGCAGCTGGTAACATGGAGGGCATATGGTATATATTTGGTTTACATTCATTTTGATATCAAGGATTGTAGCTTTCATACCAAAGATACAAAGAATATACCATATGAAGATTGATATACAGTAACAGTCAATGTGGGATGTGTATGGTACTCAAAGGTTACATACTGTTATTCATGGTGACCTGACGTTAGAGTCATGAAATGACTTTAATATCACCAACATGGCCTTCCTGAGCACTCTGATCAAGAATGGGGCCAATGAATAAAGGTGAACCCTCCCACAGGCAGTGCAAAAGAGAAGGGCTCTTCAGGAAGTGTGCTTTGCTTCATAAGTAGATACAGAATTTTCATTAAAATGCATGGAATAAATGACCGAAAATTTCAATATCATAGTCCAGTCCTCATGAAGTCGATAACTGCATCACCTGTAGGACACGAAATCTAATGAACTCCCTGAAGGTCAGGTGAAGGCATGTGTGGACACATCCTCAAGGAGATTGAGCCATTGGAGAACAGGTACCGGCCTGATATCCCAGCAGAGACCCCTCCAGAAGCCATGTGACGGTGTATTGAAATAAAGTGAATTACAAGCATTAATCACAAGGATCGGATTCATACTGATTGACAAAGTCAATAAATCACCAAGGGTATGAATAATTTTGAACATCGCCCAGTTTGGATAACTCACCTTTTCTATTGTTATGCAAATGAGGTGAAACCGGAAACGGCATTCATTTGCAGATGATAACTAAATGTATTCAAGTGATGTGCAAGTAACTTCATTTAACCATTCATTTTTAGGAAAAATGCAAAAAAATAGAATTTTCCAAGGGGTATGAATAATTTTGTTGTTAACTGTATATACATCAACATATAAGGAAATATAGGTTTTCCCGCCCAATTTCATCAGATTTGCGTTCGAATTCATGAATAGGCGTTCAAGTTCTAACGATTTTCGTCAACTCTCTGCTCTCATGGTTCATTATTGTTCTTTGAGCTTAAGCATTCAATTTCATTTTAAATCAGTCCTTTTAAATTTTATTCCATTCAATGTAGAGAGAAATTCTTTCAATTTAGCGACGCAAAGTTGTCATTCAATTTCGCGCCAGCTGGATAGACGTTCAATTTCGTCCCAAATACCAATTACAATTTCATTTATAGGCACACACCTTCGCACTTTGAACGTTCGAGTTCAATTAACATAAACAAGTTTTGTAGTTCTGTGTAATTCTTACCTCATTTTTTCCACATCATATGCACCCTTATTCACTGTTTTTGATTATATAATTTCCTTTTAAGTTTAATTTAATCATATTTCATGTTTATTCCTAGAGTATCGACCTGGGCCCCGTTTCACGAAACCGTCATAAGTCTAACTTCTTGGACAATACATAGAAACGTGTGTTGTAAAATCAACACGCGTTTCTATGGGATGTCCACGAACTTAGACTTATGACGGTTTCGTGAAACGGGCCCCAGTTCTAGGTAGTCTTACTGGTTGTCAAATGCTTCAGCAAACTTAGCTCTGTCGAGATATTCATGTACTCTCCTCGTGCCGCCGCCATAGTATATATAAATGAATTGTATGTGTATGAAAGTGGAGTTAAACGAGCTGTTGCTTCGATGCCGGTTTGTCAGAGGAATGAGAAAGTTCAATATAAGGCAAAGGTAAAGGTCATATTTCAAGGTACATAAGGTTTGTATAATTTATTCAAACTGATGCATAAAAAGAACATAGGCAGTAACGAAAAACACTGCCCAAATGCTATAAATGCCTGCCTATTCGTGAATTTGAATTCCTTAACGTTCATCAGGGCGGTGCTCGTGCGGATTTGAATGCATTTTGCGTGCATTTTTAATTTGAAGCGCTTTTTGCACGTTTCGGTGAGAAAATTATGAAATCGCATGCATGAAATTAAATTGAATGAACTAGTTAGCTTTTAGAATGTTGATCTCTGTGATCATTCAATTTCGCTCGAAGTTGAATGATCGCATTGTTAAATCGTAAGCAATTTTGACGAAATTGGTTTGGAAAACCTATAACAGTGAGAATGTAGTTCAAACAAACAGTCATTTACTGGGTGTGCACATCACACATTCATGATTGTTGGTAGGACCGATATAGGGCGATAGTTGTATTTACCTTTAAATAGTATGGGTTGGTGTTTATGCATTTGGCATAATAAACATCATTTTTTTTTTTTGGGGGGGGGGGGGTTCATTTCCTTCATGTAGTATACATCGCGCCTTTAATGCTTGTCATGGCGTGGGTAGAAAATGACCTCCATTTCCTCCTTTAGATATAACACTTTTTTATACAGAGACGCCCCGAAACTCCTACTTTTACGCTTTCGCTTCCGAAAAGAATATCTTCTCATCGTACCGCAGCACGCAGTGGAAAGTATACTTTCGCTTTCTTCATCCAGAAGTTATTGATATGCTTCGAATTATATTATCTTATTTCTTTAATTTTCATGTTAATTAAGAAAAACTTCTTAACACCTTACAGTATCGAAGATGAATGTAAGATGAAGTAGAAAAAATATAAAAGAATTAATGTAACAAATAATAATGAATATGATGATAATAGTAATAATAATATATAATTTGTAATAATATTGATAATGATAATAAGGATAATAAGGATGATACTACGACTACTACTAAATACTACTACTTCTACTACTACTACTACTACTATCATAATAAGAAGAAGAAGAAGAATATTTATAATGATAATGAAAAGAGTACTACTAACAATGATAATACTAATAACAATAATATAATGATGATAATAATAATAATAATAATAAAGATGATGATGACATTGTTTATGATGAAAAAATAATTGGTATAAATAATTGGTATTTTGCTTCGGAAATTTTCGGAATGAGGGTAAAACAATGAGCTCTTCGTAGAAATTAGGCACCTAAGTCTCCAACATACAGAATCAGAAAAATATTATAAATCTTGTTAATTTTGTTATCATTTTACAAATAAGTGTAACGTAATAGCTTCAAAGCCCGTGCACGCCTACGAAATGAGGGAGGATTTGTAATGCATATCAGCGATAAACAATGCTTTTGAGCTCTTGTTAAATTTATAGCTTGGCAATGATGAGTCCAGTTAGTATCAGTAAGGATTTTTTTTAAGGAAAAAGGAATGAAGGCAAAGAGCAGTTATCTAAGGCAGGAAGATTCAAAACCAAGTATCGAATCCTGTTTACGACTTTATCGTCGAAAATTCCAGAAAATGCAATCAAATTCGCTACTTTCTGAAACTCCATACTTCTTACGGCCTATTTCCTCTCTGAAAGACCTTTTTCCCGGTTTTTGTTAAAATATATTATTGCTACCTCATTTGCCCCAAGGAAAAAACTTGAAGCGTGCATTACAAAGGAAGCGATCCCATTCGTATCTCGTACCAAATTACTTTTTAAAACAAATTGGTATTGGATAACGAAACATTTTCCAGTGATGTATTGGATTACAGCTATTACAGCTGTATATATATCCAGCATAATGGGAACCCGGCGTTGCCCCCTCGTTTCCAGGCAGGATTATATTTTTTATTGACATCAAAATTACACCTTTAGTGGGTGTGTTACATTTCACTAAAAAGGTTTTAAAATGTAATATTTCGGTATATTATGAGCACATGTAACTCGTAACTCGAGATAGATTTCAAACAGCTGGCCTTGAGAAGAGCATGTACAGTCCGTATCCAAAAAAAGTATACCGAACTTTGGTAGCTTATAATTAAAAATTTATAACCTCTATGAGCTTGAAATTTATTTCATAGTGAAGAGCACCGTATATTCTGTGCAATAATACCTTATGCATATATTTGCTGCCAAGGATTACTGAGCAGCAGGCTTTTCAAAAAGTACTGTCAAAATCCTCTTGTATACCAAGTTTTGGCTGAAGCAGCGAATGTGCATGGGTCAAATCAATTATGCACTAGTTACTTCAGTTGAAAAAAATGCGGATTTATTTTCAGTTGATTTTGTGCATTTGAATAGAAAGGTATAAAGTCATCGACTAAAACTCACGAAAGAGGTTTATTATAATCTAAATTTTATTATTTTATTTGCCATGATAACACAATCTTGGCTTCATACGCATCCCTTTTTAACGTAAGCCTTTCAAAATGGACAGCATCTATTTGGGCAGCTATCTTTTTTTTCTTGGAAGTCTACCATCAATTACCTTGGTAATTCTCAACACACGTATCCGTCTTTTTCTTTTCTCTTTTAGTCTTTATGTCAGAAAACCCCTTGAGTTCATGTGCTATTCGCGAAAAACACCGTGTGCACCGTATGCAGATGAATGATCAATGGACAAATGAGCAGAGAGTTTTTAGTTATCACGAGACAAGAAGTTAGAAGGCTGCTGAAATAAAGTAAAAGATTATCATATGGATTTTAAAAGGATTATTTGAAAGCTTAGATACACTGGATCACTTTGCACAATTAGGCTTGAAGCACAAAGGATAATTCAACTTTTAAAATGATTTTAGACTAAAGTAACACATTTGTATGGCTTGACCTACATTTCGTTGCATCAGCCCAAACTTGGAACAAGGAGATTTTGACAACATGTTTTAAAAAAACTTTGGTGCTCAGTCATCCATGGCAGACATGCCATGAATGCGGTACCACTGGACAGACAACAAGTTACTCTTCTCCATGAAATATAATATCTAAGTCACATTTGTTATAACATTTTAATTAGAAGCTATCAAAGTTGGGTATAATTTTTTTTTTGAAACGCCCTGCATAGATTCCTTTTTCATGTACATGTATAATTTTATTTAATCACACATATGTGGTCAATATACTATGATGATCTAGGTAAAAGTGAATGAACATTAGATGTAAAAGATATTGATTATCATCTCACAATACATGTACCTGAAACAATTTGAATATGATTGATTTACAGCATAATGTGAACAAAATGGGATTTTCCCCTTTCCTGCACACGACACTCATTTACCGTATGTGCTCGCCGAGCTGCAGCTGGAGTCCGGAGTTTCTATCTCTGCCAGCAAGAATTCATCTTCATTTTGAACTGGACAATGACTGCAAGTAGCTAGCAGTAGGGTTACTGATGAACAGTACAAATTTTCCAGCAAGTTTCTCCGAGTTGCGACTGGATTTGGATTGGATTTCAATTTACCTGCATTAGTTCTAGCTGGCCTTGATAATTGAAGCAACCTTTTCAGTGTACTACTGGGGACTGGAGATCTGGCCAGATCAAGCTGGGATAGGTAGACAGGAGCACCGCTTGGCCCTTTTAGGTAAGCTACAGTGTAGATTGAGGGATACAGCTCGAACTTAAATTCATAATCATGATAAGCCTTGAATATTGTATGATTGAAGTAAATTATTAATTGAATTACTTAACTTGGTTGGTTGATTCATTTATCAACAGACAACTGAAACTTGAGTTTCAAAACTGCCATTTGGGATTCATATAGAAATTAGAGTAACTTATTATGTCAATGTAGAAACCACAAATCATATAAAAAGAGGGTCAGGGGCCAGTTGTACCCCCCCCCCCGCCACACACACACACACACAGTCTTGTATTGCTTTACTTCCGAGGACAAGTATTGTTCCTCTATTGTTCCTCGTCCTCGGACAGTCGACGGAATAAGGCACAAATTCATTGTTCGACGTTCGAGGACTATTGTCCGGCTTCCGAGGACCATTGTTCTCATGATTTTTTTTTTTGTTCTCTGTCCGAAAATGTCCTCGGACATACGGCTAAACACGCCCATACCCTCACACACATTGATTAGTGGGGAACTGTACCCCACAAGCATGACGGAATAAAGGCCATCATTGTGCTCTTTTGTTCTCTGTACCCCACAACTGAATCTATGTAAGCCCACACAAACACACACACATGCACACATCCACTACTGCTTGTGAACCAGGTAATTCAAGGGCATGCGAGAAACTGCATACGGAAGGAAATCACTCCTTCAAAATAATGTACTGTTTTCATAAAAATTAGTGAGTACCATATAGGCCATTACAATCAAAAGCTTATAAAAGAATAGTTTGTACAGTCACTGAAATATAAAGATTAAAAGTCTGGCTTGCTTATAAAGGTGCTGTTCCGTTTGGGGGGAGAAGGTAGTTTTGATATATTCATGCAAAGTGTTTTGAATATTTTAAAACCAATATAACTGAATGCAGGTTCAAATGTTTCTCTACAAAATAGCAATTTATCATGACACTTTTTTCTTTATGGCAATTCACCCAAAACTCTCAGAAAACAAAGAACAATATAAGCAAGTTACTCTTCACTTGTTAAACGATAGTCCTTTTAACTGAAACATTATAATAACATTTTTCCTAATGGTTTAACTTAAAGATATAATAATAAGATTAATTTATATAGCGCAACTACTATTTGAATACTCTACTGCGATTTGATGGAGACTCCTAAATTCTTAAGAGATGGGCCTTCAGTAAAGATTGGTTCCAAAGCTTTGGAGCAGCACAGCTAAATGCACAATCTCCAAGAGTTGCTTTTGTTTTGGCATGAGGCAGTTTTAGAAGTACTTTGTCTTGTGAACTTCGTAAGTTGACAGGATGCAATTTAAAAGATAATAATTCAGACATGTCATTTGGGGCTTGACCATTCAAAGCTTTGCAAACAAGCAAAAGTATCTTGAATCTAAATCTGTGTTTTATTGGCAACCAGTGTAACTTCATCAAAACAGGAGTGATGTGGGAAAATTTTGAGGAATTGGTCACAAGTCTTGCACAGGCATTCTGAACACGTTGCAACATCATGGTCTGTGAATCTGACAAGCCGAACAATAATCCATTAAAGTATAACCAAGTTTACTACTATAGGTTTTTGAGTTCAATTTCATACTTTCGCCGCTCAAATTCATCATAGGGCATTCAAATTCACACATTTTTGTCAAACGAGCAATATCGGTCGTTCGAATTTACTTTCCGAGCAAGCAATTTCATTTTGAGGCATGCGATTTAATTTATGATCATCCAAATTCATCGACGGGCAGCAAGCTTTTATCTAGGGTCATCCAAATTCGTTTCTAGACGTTCAATTTCTTTACGAGGCAAACAAAATCATTTTACATGCATTCAAATTCATCAACAAGCACCATACTTTCATTTACAGTCACTTAAATTCGTTTCTAGAAGTTCGATTTCATTATGCGGCAATAAGATTCACGAACGGGCATGCAATTATCACAATCTGTTCATTCAAATTAACACACAATAGCCGGAGGGCCTGTTGGAGCATTCAATTTCATTTTCGTGAATTCATTTTTCCTTTTGGCGCATTCAATTTAAAGGAGAATTAACATTAGAATATAAATGTACTTGTGTTCAAAGGTGTAATATATTCTTAATCATTGACCTGTATCATTTTAGAAATAAAATATCAGAAAAGGGTTTAAATCAAGACATTCTAGCTCACGGTATCATCTGCTAACACTTTACATGGAGGCTGCCATTTTCTTGATGACATGGAGTTGTACATGAACCATTGGAAACCGTTCCGGTCAGGAAGCTATTTTTAATCCTCTAGCTAAATTGCTTCTCTTCATTATAAAAAATCCCCATATATGATGGAAAATACATAACAGGCGTATACATATATTCTAAAATTTGAAATTTATAGATTTCTTTTTAAATTCTCAGGTTTTGCTATTTAGAAATCGTTTTCTTGAGCTTGCCTGGCAGAGCAGAACATAATTTATACAACGCGCATTCTTACTTTTGAAGTCCATTGTCTGAAAGCAGGTGAATGCATAATTTGCCACTATTGACGCTCTGGAAAGGAATCTGGCATAAATCTGAATTAATTCGCTCCGTCGCGTACGTTATAGTATCAAGAAAATAGATTTATATTTAGTAAAATCGTAATTTTCAAAGAAATATAAAACACATTTTCGTTTTTAGAATATATGTATATATCTATTAAATATTTTAAATTAAAAATTTCATATATTTTCCACGCACTGCCAGTAAAGATGAAATAATGAAGTTGTATAATATAGCCTATAGTCATTTCAATATTTGACAAAATTCAATCTAGTTTTGATTTGTTTTTGTTTTTGTTTTATGGAGACCTACCACCTTTAGGGATATGACCAACAAGTAAAAATGAAAAGTGAAGAGACTACCCACCCCTCCAATAAATATATACTTTATTATACATCCGCAACGGAAATGCAGTATTAGATTGATAGACAGGTAAAGAGATAGATAGATATAGGGTAGATTGAAATATAGATTGAAAGATAGGTGGATATACAAATTGATAGACAGGGAATGGAAGACGAGTATCGTATCATGGACAGATTCTCTGTCAAATTCTTCTTTCCTTCTTCTTTTAGTTTTTAGAGTAATCTCATTTTTTAAAGACAGATGATGCAAGATGAGTACCATAGACAGATTCTCTGTCAACTTTATGATTTCTTTCGTTTATATGCATATTTCTCTATCTTTGCTTATTCATTTTTCTTTTCTTTCTTTTTTTTTCTCTCTCATCAATCTGCTTTATCGGGATTTCATTGTATATATATATTGGATTTTTCATACTTTATGTCAAACATGTTATATATTTAAATGCCAGTTTATTATGGTTCATAGAAGGGTTTGTATGAATGTATGCCTCAATTGGCCTTCTCCTATCCTCGTTTGAAGTTTTCCTGTAGCGAACTGGGTGATAATCTGCCATTTTTTCAATGTGAAGCGGATAGTAGGTAAACGTGGTACTCACAAGCGCAACATTCAGAATGACCGAGGGCTTCCTAGCTCACAATTTATAAGGTTTTCAAAAAACTTACAATACACATTAAATCGAATGCACTTATTTAAAACTTGCCAGCCTGTTGATGAAATTGACTGACCGAAGAGTAACAGAAGCCGGTTGCAGGTGAAATTGGATGCTTCGATTTCAAACTTTTGCTTGTAAGTCAAATGTGAATGAAGAATTTTAAGAATCTGTTGCACGAAACGTTAATTTGCACATGTATAAATGAATTTGGAAGCTCACTGGTTAAATCTTTCTTCAGATGAGAATGAACCATTTGAAGAATTTGTTGCACGAATAGTGAATTTGGACAAATCAAAGTGAAATTGATTGCTCTTTCATTAAATCGTTTGCTCTTAGTAGGAATCTTGATGACCCATTTGAAAAATTCGTAGCACAGATGTCTCCATGACACCAAAGGTGGAAGTCAAATTTTGTAATTCCAGTAGTTGGTGTTGCTTGAATGAGATTGTGTCGTTGCTTATTAATTCTCAATAGGTTTCAAACTGATGAGAAGATGACACCAAAACTGGAATTGAATTGTGTTAATTCCAGAAAATGGTGTTAAGTACCACCAGGTGGAATCGTCCTATGTAGATCCCGAGAAAGTGTTAAATTTAACACCATTTGTGTTGGATTTAACACCCCACTTTTCGCACCAAGATAACACTAAAAGTGGAATTAAATTGTTTTAATTCCAGAAAATGGTGTTAAGTAACACCAGTTGGAATCGTCCTATATAGATCTAGAGAAATTGTTAAATTTAACACCATTGGTGTTGGATTTAACACCACAGTTTTTGCAGTGTAGACAGGTTTCAAAAATTTAAATATAGGTTCAATTTCACAATTTGTTCAATCTATTTCACATTTCGAGCATTCGAACAAACGATATGATCGCCATGGTACATGTAAATTCAAGCTGGCAAGTTTTAAATAAGTGCATTCGATTTAATGTGTATTGTAAGTTTTGGAAAACTATATACTCCACACTAGTTTTACCATATCTAAATAATGGAATATTAGCCTGGGGAAACAGCGCGACATGCCTTAGACAGAGTTTTTTATTACAGAAAAAGGCTATGCTAATTATAAGTAATGTTAATTATCGCTACCACACTGATGGTCTTTTTCACTCTTATAATGTACTAAAAAATATCATATTTATCGCCTCAATCTTGCTGTACTTTCAGTATCATAATCATGAATTGCCCACTATCTTCAATAATATATTTACAGCAAATAATGAGATCCATCATTACCCCACCAGAAAAATCAATCTCTATCACTTGGTAAGAACTCGTACGGCATTAACCCAGAATACTTTTTCATATACAGCTCCTAAATTTTGGAATTCCCTCCCTTTAAATATACGACACAGTATAAGTTTGAGTACATTAAAAACCACGAAATCCTTGAAAGTTGATCAACGAATCTATGATTTTAAAATGAATTCCTTAAAATGAAAGTGAATGCCCAAACAGGCCCCTCTGGGTTACTTTCTTAATTTTAATGCATGAATATTGAAATCTAATGCCGAAATTTGAAACCGTATAGTACTAAAACGAATTCGTAAGAACGATCGCTAATTTGAATGCCCTGAAAATAAATCGAATGCGGATAAAGAAAATGGAATGATATTAATTGAAATAATCTTGTCCATAAATGAATTTCAGTGTTCATAAATTAATCCGTTTGTCTCGAAAAGAATTTCAATGACTTCATTCAAAATTTGAAAGACCGATATTGATCGTTAGACGATAGTGTCTGAATTTGAATGCATCTAAATTAATTTGACTGACAAAAATATGAAATCGAGCGGGAAAACCTATATTACGCTCTTGTTGATCCTTATCAGGGCTAAAAGAAATATACATACAACTGAGTGTCATCAGCATATCTGGACAATTAAAACGTTCGTTTCTTTCAAAGAAAATTCAAATATTATCTTTAAACATACAAATTTAGTCTGTTAAAATCACACCTGTACATTGTACAACAGTATTGACTGCGTTGTGGTTTATCTAATGAAGGAGGATATTTTCATATTGGGAAAGTCATCCTTGAAATTGTTGTATAATCAATCTCAATCAGGAAACTTCAGAAGCCGGACCTTGTCTACGTTCTGAACTTACATAAAGAAGGTAGAAAGCTATAGAACATTTTCCATTCAGGTCTGAGTGGTATACGGTAAAAGTACTACTACCAGGAGAACTGTTATCCTTGTTGGTTCGTGTCAAAGATGATGGGTTGCCATCATAAATCTTACATGGAATCAGTTTTTATTTCATAATAAAAAAATAGAAACAGACTTGTAGGAACAATTTATTTTGTTCTCTACACGAGGTGTCTCGAAAAAATGCAACGATATTTTAACTGTTAATAATTCTTTAAAAGTGCTCTACCAACCTCAATGAAATTGTGTAAGATAGCTAGCTTAGCGAAACAAAATAATGACAAATCCAAATTTTATTCTGTATAGGCAGAACCAAAATATTAGGATGTAGAATTAGTATTTACCTCTTACAATTTTAGGCAAATTAATATGAAAACTTTTATTCAGATATATCAGATTCTAATTTTAGAAGCACAGACAAAATTAGCAATTTTTCTTTTTGGTCTTTCCCGCATCTTTCCCGTTTCGCTGGTTATCACTGTTTTTGTAAGACATATAGCATTTTTCAAATGTTACAAGTAGAGCGCGTTTACATGTGGCTTCTGCATTTCACAACCGACCTTTTCATTTAAGTAATTCCAGGCTCATAATTTCGTGGTGAAATCACCACTGACTCATTTTATTTTGATATTTCTTGTGAAAAATGTTTTGAATAATATATCTTACATACAAGAAGCGAAATAAAACATTCCAGTATACTTTTTTATGTAACAGGTGATTTACTTATTTCTTCAATTCATGTACATTTCGGTCATTATGGCATGACCAATGTACTGTAGCTAGCAACCAAACACTGTTCTAAATGAAAATAACAACTGTATTATTGATGGAATATTCAAACTCTTCAAACGTCAATTCGAAGTTAAGCAACAAACACCAAACATTGATTTTATATGATATCCATTCTCAGAAGATCTATGAACATTGCTTAACATGTCCTTTAAGTTTATCCCCATATTTTGATTTGATTTTATATGGCAAATAAATGCCTCTATGAAATATTTACTAAATATTCTAAATTATCTTAAAATTTGTGTAAAACGACAGTAACCCTAACTCGTAACATCCTTATTGATCTTACCATGAAATGTTCAGACAGCAGGTATCGTGCACTGATGCTATTTTGTGCAACATTTGAAAAATGTTACGTCTTATAAAAATGACAATAACTTTGTAGGTGGGATCGCTCACACAAATTCACACAAATCTTATTTGATATTACTACAACATCACCCAAATTTTTTTTAGTGATAATGGTTAAGTACTTTTTTAAGATATTGGAATTAAAAATGTTGTCGCATTTTCAGACACTTTTGTAGGCAAGGGGGGCATATACACTCCTCTACCACCTTATACTTTCTTAATTCCTGCATATTCTTCCTTCCAAACATAATTATGCATCCCCAGGCCAACATGTGTGTGCTTGTCAGAGATTTGCACACACACCCATACCACCAGACAGGGAATCCTGGCTCAACTTCTGTCGTTCTCCATTTAGGCTCTGTATAAAAAATAAAGAAAAGTGGTAGTCATTTGCAGGTCATCCCCAATCCATATAAAATTTCAAACATGTCTCTTCAGTCAATGAAAAAAGAGCACTGCTGACAAAGAAATTGTGATTAATGACCTTTCAGAAATATTTTGCCAAGAAAGATAAAAGTATGGAACTCATTTTTGCATGTTGTGGACCAACAGGTTTTCATTTCATAATTTGCATTTTCCATTTGCACATAACAGTGCATTTCACAATATCAAATATAGAACTAAGTTCACTTCACTTAACTTCGTTCAAATCAATGCTATACATACAAAGTGTTCATTCCTGCTGACAAAAATCGAAAGGGCTGTGTCGAGATATAGTCTGCCATTAAATGAAATATGATTTGATAAATATAGATGGCGGAAAACAAAGATCAAGTATCAAGTTGGTATAATATCAATGTCTTTAAACTGATTTAGATATAAATACAGACAGAAAGAAAGAGAGCTTCATGGACAAGAATCGAAAAACAGGTTGATTTTATGGAATGATTTCTAGAAACAAAAAACAATAAAAAGAACTTGAAATGAGTATCTGTCTTTGCCAAACCGTGATAAAGAGGAGGTGTTTAGGTTTGCAACTAATTTCAATGAAATAACTTTAGATTAAAGTATCATGTTAATTACAGAAGTATTCTATAATTTAGTTAAAAGTTAACAAGAATTCAAACAAAACAAAATTTACTTTCAATTATTATGCTGTTTATTACTCTTGTTTTCTGGGAATTTACCAAGAATCAATGTAAGATTTAACACAAAAAATCTTTGCTAATTACTGTTATTTCCGTGTGAAACAAGGGATGAATATTATTGATGAATAGTTGTTTTGGATAATTTAACTTTCATGTCTAGATACTGCAGGGTTTTTTTTAATGGTATGACTATATGCGTGGGAACTGCTCTGTAAACATTTTAAAGCAAAAGCTTTACTCAGAAGTAATTGAGAATGTAATTCCATTCAAAAAGAAATAAAGAGAAAGTTGTTCTTTCTCTTTTTTGTTCTTGTAAGAGTTTACATGACGACTTGCATTATCAATTAAAGAAGAAAGAGGCGAACGTTTACACACATGCACATGGTAATTAGAAGATCCTTACATCTCAGGATAAAATCTCTTGCTCTACTTTGTTGTTGTTTTTTAGGATAGACACAACTTGCTTATACCAGGAATACCCACTGACCAATCAGAAGCCAGGATGCCTGTGGTAGATGGGGCTTTTGACCAATCAAAGAAGAGGGATGTCACTCAGTGAGGCGAGGGCGGCTTCCTGACCATCAGCTGGCGGTTGGGGGCGGAGCTTCTCTTAGTAATGATAATTTACAATTGACTATTGTTCTGTCTGTTACAAGTGTGTTCGCACTCGGACTGAGAGTACTATCATGACCCGCTCCCCTGGATTTGGGGCTTACCTGGGGATGACCTATCTCCTTTTGACCTTTCAGCCATGGCAACCAGTTGGGGGAATTGAAGGTAATTCTTTTAAAAGGCAATTTTTATTTTCACCTTCATGTTTTGTCTAAATGATTTTTTAAAAAACTGCTTTTGATAAAATGAAAGTTGGGGTGGTTTTTACATGAAGAGGCTGTAATAAATTTAACGCTTTCTATGTTTGATCAATTATCATGTTTATTTACCTTGGCTGCATTTCACACGTTTTTAATTTGTTTCTATATGTGACAAAAATCACCAACACATTGCATATCTATCAAAAGAGAAAGTTGGGGAAATTGTAATTAATGAATAGATTTAATTGACTGCAAGACAGTATAAATCGATAGTTGAGTGGTTTCTACTGGATCATTGAAAAGCCTCGAATATTAAGTTTCAGGATATACACAATTATAAAATGAATTCCAGGGATTTATACAAATAGAATAGTAATAGAATGCTAATACTGTAATAGAATATACAAAAATATGTATTAAAGTGAAGTATATATTTGTCCATATTGCCGAACAAAAGATTGTAAGATAATGAGCAAACAAAATTTCGAATTTAAAAATGTGTCAGAAAGGGGTTGAGTGTTCACCAAGGCTGTACAGTTCTATGAAGCTTATGCAGGTGCGGGGCTGGGGTGGTATATGATGATTTGAAATAACCATACATTTCAAAACAACTGTCTAAGGTTTTGTGGGGTTTTTTTTAAATATGAAAACAAAAATTGTTTTCAAAATGACTTAGAAATGGCCCAAACGAAGAACAGAAAGTATCTTGTTGATTTCATTGCATAAAACAAATACAGTGAATGTGAGTTATCAAATCTCGAAGTACATAATTACATATATCTGCTTTTAAGTCAACCTTACTTTACTTCTGTAATGAAATTAAATCAGCTGGAAGTCTAAACAACTTGCTCTGATTTGTTAAAGGTTTGTTTATAAATTATATAGAAAGGTATAGAGTCAATGTTACGCAAAGAAAGACAATTTATTTACTAAATTTCATTATATATAAGTAAAGATTTTCCTCATTTATAGTGCATGTATTGTTGACCATTATCACCAAGCATCCTTCCAGTATTTATTTGACTATGATTCCAGTACTTCCTTATGAATAGGAAATCCTACCAGAAAACATTATGAGGTTAAATGTAGGTAACCTTGGAAGGGAATTTCCCACAGCAGTTCCTTATGACATTCTAATCCCAACTACCCAGTTCAGATTTAAAAGTTATGATAGTGAGAATTATAACATTTCGGAGCGTATAATAGAAGTATTATATCATATATCAAATGGAAGTTATTAGAAAAATAATACAATGCATCCATATCTAGAGAAATGTACACGCAAAGCTTTGAAATCAGGTATTTTTGTTTTATCTACACGAATTCATAGATATATAAAATAGGTAGTAGTTTATAATAAGAGATATAAATCATAATGTATCCCCACAGTACCCATGTCAACATCTGAATGATACAGATCTTATAAATGGTGCTTACCGACATGTCTAACAATAAATAAAGTACTATCAGGAGATGAAGGTGCAGAAAAGGTGTTAGACCATATAACAAAATATTTAAAGTCATATTAAGGAATGCTAGTAAACTTATATTCATTTCCGATCAGGTCATAATTACATAATGAAACATATTATTCACTATGATAGATAGGGAAGCAGTTATCACACACAAATACTTCTTTATATAGGAATTTCGATATTCTTTGAAATTCTAACTACATGTAATCAAACCTACGTCAAAGTTATATAAGATATATTACTATTTTGTTATTTGTATACCAATAACCTATTTTTCAATTCATTCAGAATTACATTTTTAAAAGAAAAAAAAAAATTCTTTTGTAAATTACAACTATAATCTATTTTTCCTCATCTTGAGATAAGTTACTGGGTTAACACTATGTGCTCATAAAAAACCCGTTTAGTTTTGACTAGAAATGAGCTCCATTTTAAAAGGAAATGCTAGGTAATTGATATACATATATATTGGTGACATCAGATTTTTTTTAAAGAATATACTTTCACTTTGTTAAAGTTAAATCACTCTCTTAAAAGGGATGCAACTGCTACGTGCAGTGGCTGTCTAAAGAGAGTGTTTTGCATTGGGGTTAGGGGTGGTGGAATTTGACTCAAAAGAATATCATGATTGTAGCGCCATGCAGAAACCTTTGGGAATAAAGTGCATAAAACAGCTTTTGCAGAGGTTCAGCATTATCATAAAAGAAATCTCAACTTTCAGTCGACTTGCTAAATTCCTCGACTATTTCCCAAGGATTTTTGTTAATTTTGCCCCAACTTTAAGAAGGGAGTGAATAGAAAACCGTTTATCAATCTACAAATTCTACCTTCTCTACCGCTCAATTGCAGAAGTCAGTTCGGTAAAATGCACAAGAAATTGTGTTTTTAGGGTTAAAAATGATTAGAGAAAAAAAAAATGCCGCTCGGTCGCTTTGCTCCCTCGCTTGTACAATAACGTAGATAGGTTTGTTTTGTTTTTTTTTTTTGGGGGGGGCACAACTTCATTTTTTGCCCCGGGCGCCATAATTTCTAGATACGCCTGCAACTCGACCCCAAATCATTCAATGGCAAGGCCGTTTCAAAATCATACTTTTTTTTAAATCGGGTTTTAGACTTCAAGTTATGGGTTCCTTTGAAAGCGATCATCTTGCCCCCCCCCCCCCCCCCCCCAGGAAAAAAATTCTGCGTACGGCCTTGTTCAATGGTAGGTATCTGTGTGTCATGGCAACTCTATATGGTGTGTGTATTCATACAAGCGGGGTTAATTCGCATGCATGCGCTTAGCCTACATTCTATCCGTTTTTTATATTTGGTTTATTCCCCTACACTGCTCTTTCTCTAATATCCCACACAGAGCGCGACTCTTCACTAATCGCGCGAACCCCAAAATTTCACCCGTCTGCGTATGGGGCGCGAGTGTTCGCTTGTAAAGTCCGTCCTTGTTTACACCATTTTCGTACGAAATCCACTTTGTTTTGTACAAAATGCAATTCCGTTCACGAAAATTGTTTCGACCTAAACGAAATGGATTTCGTAGTGACGAAATACACTTTATTTCGTACCATACGAAATGGCTTTTGTTGAACGAAATCCACTTTGTGTGGTACCTAACGCAATTCCGTACACGAAATACATGTCGTTGCAACGAAAGTTATTTCGTGCGCTACATAGCGCAATTCTGTACACGAAATGTATTTCGTGGAACACCCAAATCCATTTTGTCTGTGTCTGTCAAGTAAGGGATAGAAGAAGGTCGCTGATTGGCTGCCGTGTTGATCGTGCTTTGCTATGACCACGTGCCACTGATCTGTACGGAAAGATTTCTCTCCGTATATCGTGCCACGTGTATCTTGGACTGGGATGCTACATCAAACTCGGATGCAAGTCGACTTGCCAACGAGTTGTCTCGGCATCCCTTAACTTTAACCATGAGGAGAGAGCGACAAGAACTGCGTTGTGGCACTATTTGCTTCATAAAGGGGTACTCCAGGCTCAAAATTATATATTTCGTGTACGGAATTGCGTTAGGTACGACACAAAATGGATTTCGTTCAACAAAAGCCATTTCGTATGGTACGAAATGTATTTCGTGTACGGAATTGCGTTAGGTACCACACAAAATGGATTTCGTTCAACGAAAGCCATTTCGTATGGTACGAAATGTATTTCGTGTACGGAATTGCGTTAGGTACGAAATTCATTTCGTACCACAGAAAGTGTATTTCGTCACTACGAAATTCATATCGGTTAGGTCGAAACAAATTTCGTGAACGGAATTGCTTTTTGTACAAAACAAAGTGGATTTCGTACGAAAATGGTGTAAACATGGACGGACTTTACAAGCGAGCACTCGCGCCCTATATCTGCGAGGGTGAAGTTGTACAGGACTTTTCTTGTTTTAGCGTTGAGGGTGTTGGAAGCAATAGGGAAAGCCGGAGAAATTAAGCACCTGGAATGAAACTCGTTTTCAACTTCATTTTCACCAAAAATGATATACGCCCGCCGGAACGACGGAATGAAGAAAAAGCGGTGCTTTGGAACGGTTTTCTCGCTTCTTTCAATTCAATTCAATTAAATTTATTTATTTTCATTTCCACAGATCTTTATTTCAACAAGATCTTTATCTCAACAATAAAAATGGTATGCTCTGGAACGGAAATTTGAGTGTAAAAAAGGGGGGGGGGTCTATTCTCAGCGGCACATATCCACCACACACTTGTTCAATACTTCCATTGATTATTACATTCTTCTCTTGTCTTTCTAATCTCTTATGCCCTTCTTATTCTACACTGCGCCTAGAGCACTCTGCAGAGTGGATTTGGCGCATTATAAATCAGATATATTATTTTTAGTAGTAGTATATTATATACTCAGTGCCCCCCCCCCCCCCGGAAATAAGCGGCTGTTTTTCTATTTTATATTGTACTTGTGGCATACAAGTTACACGTCTACGCTTGCTGGGATTCGCACCTTCTTCCATGAATTGAAATTTATTTCATTATATTCCTGTTACTTGATATAAATTGTACTATGTCAATAGATGTTAAATGTCCACAAAATCGTGGAAGAAAATATGATTATGTTTATTTGAACTGAATGGAATTGAGTTTACCCTGATTCCTTCTATTTTTTTTCTTTGCAGCTGATATTTTCCCTGAAAGTGCCATGACTGAAGTAGGGACAGACCTGAACATCACATGTATCTTAAGGAATGAGAGTGGAGCTGGTTTGGAGATGCCTACATCAAGTGACATTGTGTGGTACAAAAACCAAGACATTATTCCTTCCGACGAGTATCACATTCTAAATGACACGGTAAGCAAATTCTCTGTTAAAAAATAGGAAAAGACTTTTTTTTTGTACCATACCTCACCTCATCATCAGTCCTCATACCTTTCTCTATCTCTCTCTCTCTCTCTCTCTCTCTCTTTCGTTCCTCTCTTTCTTTCTCATTATCTCCTTTATTAAACCCGTTGACTACTGAATTCTTTAAATCTCATAGGCTTAATACAGGAGCTCTCACTCCATCTTTCTCTCTTTTGTCACCATCTCTCTTTCTCCCCATTCCCGCTCTTTCTCTCTCTCGCTCTCTCTCTCTCTCTCTCTCTCTCTCTATTTTAGCATACATGCTATTTTTTCCATATTTTCCATGTTAATTTTCTTTCCTGCCTGAAACTTTATAGCGCCTTTTCTTTCTTTTTCTGATGTTTTTTTTATTTTCAAGTTATAGCAATATTGAATAATTAATGAAGAAGAAAAAGATGCTTTAAGAAACAGTCATCAGTGCCTGTCCTACATGCTGGAACCTTTTTTCTTTTCTTTTTTTTTTTTTGGGGGGGGGGGTCTGGAGACGGTCCTAGTTACATAGCATTTACATGCACTTACTATGTCCCCATATCTCTCGATGCAAGTATTGTTTGTTTCGATCTTTAAAACAAATCACTTTTGTTGCAGTTTGTCATCCCGGTCCCTCCCCCATTTCCAAGAATCTCCGTTCTGACCTTTCGATTACGTGTTGAATATGTCCAATCTGACTAATTTTCTCTCTCGATCTCTCTATCCTGTCTTCATACTACTTGTTTTGAGTCTCCTTGTCTTTATTGTCGTTGCTTTGTAAAATGTATGTTCTGTCCATTTTCTTTTCTTTTCTTTTATGATTTTTTTTCCCCACCATATTATTCTTTTCCCTTCCTTTCTTTCTTCTACACTGTTTATTCCCTCAGACTTCCATTCTCCTCCCCATTGTCAATGCAACCTTAACAGACTCAGCTACCTATAATTGTACTCTGCTCCAAGAAACTGAGGTTCGAGAATATCTCGTCTCTACAGTCCAGCATGGTTGGATGTGAGTACAAACTTTTTTTTTTATACAGAATGCATTTTATGAGAATATATTTACTCTACAGAACTACTTATGTAGGCCTTTGCTTTCTTAAATGACGAATTTTAGAGAAAGTGTCCATAATTCACAAGGGATTTAAAGTGACAGTAAATTGAAGCTCCTAATGGCGCCATCTTTCAACAGGGTTTGATAAGTGTCTGTACTTCTAATTTACCCATCATGCCCCATTCTAGTTTGTCGAAGCTTAGAATGTACCTGTAGGCAATTTTCCACATGTGCAACGTCAAAAATAATCGTTTGAAATATAAATTGTTCCTATTTCCCCCAAACAGCTGTTTGTAGAATTTCAAAATAAATGCAATTAATTTTCAGATTATAATCTCAATTTAGCAGTTACTGTAAGGTGGCGCTGTTCAAGTTTTGCCAGTTTAATGCCATTTTAACAACAACAACGACAAAGTAATTATTTTTTATTTATTTATTGGTTGAAAATTTGTTGGTGGCATACCACCAACCTAATTGTTTTTTTTTTATACTAAATGATAATTAGACAATGTGTAATTCGACCAAATGATAATTATACCAAATGCCATTTGGACCACATGGTTATTTGACGAAATGAGTGTGGTCTTATGGCATTTCGTCTATAGACGAAATGGCATTAGACAAACTGAAATATAGACCAAATGATATTGGACTAGGACTAACTGGCTTTAGACCATTTGATGATATGGACTAAATGGCAATTGGACCAAATGGCTAACAAATTTGAAATGGCTATGGACGAAACGGCTATTGGCCCGACTGGTTACTGGACGAAACGTTCATTAGTCCATTATGTTAATTATTGGACAAACTGATATTAGACCGAAAGATGTTAGACCATATACGATTGCACTAAATGGCAATAAACCATAAGGAGACCCCTGTTGAATCCAGTCATTATCAAAATATTTCCTCCAAATGTCAAAAAGATATTTACTGGTCATGATTTGTTATTCTGCGTTATTTCAGATAAGCCTCGGCGTGCGTGTGTCGCTGACCTGCGCGAGTCGTAATATCACAGAATATTACTGTGAGTGGATTCCACAAGCGACACATATCCCAAATGAGACACATATATTCAAATACAAGTAAGTACTATTTTTATTTTTGGTTCACAAATTATTTACTCACTACACATGCTTATTCTTTTGTCTAGCTTCCCTGTGGCACACATTTCTATCTGGACCTATTTGTTTTAATTTGTAATGTTTTCGCCCTGTACTAGACTGTCTTGTATTTCTTAACACATCGCTCCCGGCGCCCCTACCTTTCAGTTTCACCACTTCCTCCTACTTTCTTTGTTTGTAATACTATGTATATATAATTGTTATAAAACAATATATCATAATCTAGACTGATTCAACATTTGCTATGTAGCATCCATGTTGTATTTTATCAAACTGTTCAGTTTGGACTTGGGAGGTGATAATGCCTTTGCTTTGGGTTAGGTAAAGGTTTGTCAAGTTTTTGGTTCAGGTTTGAAGTTACATGTATATGAATTTTAATGTAGTGTCCGTCCGCAGGGCAATTGTCAACAGGACATCTGTCATACAATCAGTGTAGCTGGTACTTCTCTTCTCTTCTTGTGCTGTAAATCTTTGAAAAATATAGAAGGGCTGAAGGTGAATCCCCCCCCCCCCCCCCACACACACACTTAGTAGTAAAAGAGCCCCATTAGTTAATGAAAAAAAATGTAACGGATGTTATTTTCTGGCAACTGCTCTGTTTCCAAATATTTATTGGCATAATGATCTTTTCAGGGTAATTAGGTAAAACGAAGTGGAATCGCTGAAAAATCCACACTAAATATTTATATCAATGCAATGTGTTGCAATCTAATATAATTAATTTGCTAAGGTAACGCAGGGGGTCCCGCCCGCCCGCCCCGATTGACTTTGCACGCGCTACAGGAGGTGGTCCGATGGACTCTATAAAATGTTTTCCCGCTGCTGCCCCGCGCAGCCGCCTTCCGTCTCGACCGGTCGGCCTGGCCGCCCACATGTGCAACGTCGCCTTCGCGTTGCACGACGACGTCGCGTTGGCAGCAGGTAAGCGATCTCCTGGGGAGCGTTTCATCAAGCGTTTTGTCAGTGATTTTGACTGACTAATTTGTTCTCAGCCAGCCAATCAGATGCAAGGATTTCAGTAGCTTATAACAGTTTGTCGTCAAAATCACTGACAAAACGCTTGATGAAATGCTCCCCTGAACGACCAAATCCCATTGGCCCGCGTGCTTTGCCTCGCCGTCGACCGAATCAGACGACGATTGCCCGTGCGTCCGGCGAACGGTA
>CM046859.1:18570262-18769974 GCA_025617745.1 Heliocidaris erythrogramma
AAAAAATAATGATCTCTTTTTTTTAATTTGTGTTTTTATTAGGAAATCAACAGAAATCACAACAATTACAAGTGATTGAAATGATTAAAAAAAAATCACTGAGCAAAAAAAAAAAAACCCAACAAAAACAAACAGTAAAAATAAAGCAATTGGAACAAAAAAACAAAAAAAATAAAAATGATCTCTTATTGCTTCCCCCCCCCCCCATCTTTCAATTTAATAAGATCGACCACCAACACTATGCAATTATATTCTTCACATCCATGACAGAATAGCAGGGGCGGATCAAGAGGGGGCGAATCGGCCGCGGCCCCTTCTTGAAACCCAAGTTGGCATATACGGGATCTTGCCTAAATTGTGAAAAAACCCGGATCGAGCACCAAATTTAGTTTGGAAGCCCAAGAGCCTAACAATGTCGTTCTATTAACCCTCCCAGAAAAAGTTGTAAAAAGGACCACCTCGCAAGACTGACCTCACAGTCCGGGCATGGATCAGTGGCGGATTTAGGTGGCTTTTAAATAAAATTGTATCGCCCTTTTAGACCTGATAACTTTTTTGGCTTGTCAGATAATTATGGAGGAAAACTGGACTAATAATATCTGATACCCTACACCCCCTCCACTGAGCGACTTGCGGAGGGCTGGCGAGATGAAAAAATTTGGTAGACCAAGCCGAGATAGTGCTAGACACCTATCATGTCCATGCACCTATTCCGCTCAGCTTCCATGCTGCTTGCATGAACATCAGCCATTAGGTTAGGCGTAATGCGGTGATAGAACATTGATGATACGAATTTATGAATTTAACACATTTAATGGTACATTAAAAAATATAGTAGTGAACTGGAATTTAGTTAGATTTCTTCTAACTAAATTATAGCAGACCATGTATAGCAGACGTACGTCTGCTATACATGGTCGTCTGCTAGTGCACGATCTCATTGGATGTCGTCACTCACGTGATCGGTACACGCCCATTTACATTAGGTCATCGATAACAAATTGGAATGCACGTGTAGTATGGCAAATTATTTTTTTTTGGTCGAAAGCATGCATATTCCCGGGGATTTGTGCTGGGTTTATTGGACTCACCGAGCCTCAATTATACCCTTCCATAGCCTTAAATTTCATGTAAATCACATTTTTCCTAATTTCAAATGAATACTAGAGGAATTAAAATCATTTCAAAACCCGGTTTTCATGTGTTAACCAATGGAAGCTGGAAGGCCAAAAGCATGCATAATCCAGGGGATTTATGGGGGGGGGGGGTTTACTGGACTCATTGATCCTCAATTATACCCTTTCAGAGCTTTAAATTTCATGTAAATCACATTTTTCATAATTTCAAATAAATATTAGGGAATTAAAATCATTTCAAAACCCCTGTTTTCATGTGTTAACCTATGGGAGCTGGAAGGCCAAAAGCATGCATATTCCCGGGATTTATGGGGGTTTACTGGACTCACCAAGCCTTCATTATACCTTATCAGAGCTTTATATTTCATGTAAATCACATTTTTTACATTTTGAAAGAAAAATTATGGGAATTATAATCACCCTAAAATTCCTTGTTTTTGCGTGTTAACCTATGGCAGGCGAGACGTTTTTGGTCAAAAGCATGCATATTCCCGGGATTTATGGGGGGTTTACTGGACTCATTAAGCCTTTATTATACCTTTTTAGAGCTTTGAATTTCATGTAAATCACATTTTTTACATTTTCAAATAAAAATTATGGGAATTATAATCATCCAAAAATTCCATGTTTTCGCGTGTAAACCTATGGCAGGAGAGACTTTTTGGGGTACAAAGCATGGCATATTCGGGATTTATGCGGGGTCTATTCAACTAGTTGAGTTTTAATTATACATTTTCAGAGCTTTAAATTTTATTCAAGGCACATTTTTCAAAATTTTGATTTAATTCTGCGGAATTATAATCATTCAAAAATTCCCGTTTTTGCGTGTTAACCTGTGGGAGATGGAAGGCCAAAAGCATGCATATTCCCGGTATTTATGCGGGGTCCCTTGCACCTTTTGAGCCTTCATTAAGCCTTTTCAGAGTCTCAAATTACATGTAAGCCACATTTGCACTAAATTCAAGGTAATACTAGAGGAACTATAATCATTTTAAAATCCATGTTTTCACGTGTTAACCCTATGGCAGATGACTCTGTCAAAAAGCAGGCATGATCCAAGGGATTCATATCGGCATTTATTGACAAAAAAGGTTCAAGAAATGTTTTTTTATTTATCCAACCTTTTTCTCGTGCAAAAATCAGACTTGAAAAAGATAGAGTAAGATATGAAATATCAAGAAAGAGTGAGACATCTTTTCACGTGTTTATACCTATGGAGAACGTATTTTTCCGAGTCTGTTTTTAACACAGCAAAGTATGCCTCCAAAATGTACTACGGAAGTAAGTTAGAGTAATCTGTCTTGATACTATTTAAAGTCTTTGGTTCTGCCCAGTAGCACTAAAACAGGCAGAGAAACCCCTCACATATCACCTTACTCCCAGCCAACTCACTCTCACATTCTTTCATTCAAGTGCACTCAACCAGCTATCAAGCTCACTCACTGTCATAGTCTCATTTGCATCACAAAGTTAAATAAATTGTAGCTCCTCTCTGGACTGAATCTAGATAAAAAAATAAAGAATGTAATTAATGCAAAGAACAGGACAGCATCTGACAACATGCATATTAAGTACGTAAAATGTAACATCGTATAAACTTCTATTTCAAGTGCGATATACTTACAGAATGTGAAAACCCTTAAAACCCTTAAAACCAGGAAATAAAGTGTTCCATTACAAATAAATATGTTTATGTTTATATATGTATACATATTAATATGTTGATATTTCTCTGAAAATTGATCTTATAAACATGTGTGTATATGTATATATATACATTTTGGTGATTTCACCCCGATGTTGGTGTTTGGTGTTAGTGTCTATTTTGCTGCGAAACGGTGATCTAAGACCGCCTGAAATGAGAAAAAAAATCAGTCGGTGTTTAATAGGTGTTGACCTCTGATTTTTGGACGTAGTTCCGGTTGCCGGTGTTTATTTTTTTGTCAATTATCGTCTGCTGAACCGAACTCGGCCATCGGTGTTTAATTTCATTTACAAATTCCCATTCACTAACAATATACCCTAGGGATTAAGAAATATCAATTTGGTGTTGCTAGCTGTGGGAAATTTTGCTGATTAGTCATGAGAAATAAAGACAGTAGGCGTCATTTGAAGTGTAATTTCACAGGTGTTAAGAGGTATTATGTTCATAGAGGTCTGAAATTAGATCTAGGCCAACATTTGATCAAACGTTCGATCTAGAGCACACGGAAATGAAATTATTTGCTTTTTAATTGGGCTGAAGGAATGAATAAAAAATCCTACCTAATTTTTTCTTTTTAAGATAGATTTAATAATAATAATAATAATAATAATACATTTTGCATTTATAATGCGCTTAATACAAAATGTTTCTAAGCGCCGAAGTATTATATCACCCCGGCTGTAGCTACGCTACCGAATTCGGTGCTCACAACATTTCAAGGAATACATTCCTACCGGTACCCATTTACTACACCTGGGTAGAGAGTGGCAAATGTAGATTAATGTCTTGCCAAAGGACATTAGTGCCGCGGCGGGACTCGAACCGCAAACCATATTAAGTTAGATATTCCGCAGTTAAAGACACAGAATCCACATCATTTACCTGGATGAGCTCTAAATCAATATTTACATTACAAAAATCATTGGCATATCCAGGGGGGGGGGGCTTTCGGACCCGTGCCCCCCCCCCCTTTGGAAGAAAAGTATGCATTTTCACCATAGAGCATCCGCCATTTTGTCGATTGTGCCCCCCCCCCCCTTTGAGAATGAAGACCCTTTTTTTATTATGGAGGGGAACTAGAACCCCATAACCCCCCCCCCCCCCCCCCACTGAGCGAATTTTGGAGGTCTGGCGATTTTTTTGTTTGCCCAGCATGTACGCGCTACGCCGTCCGATCCGGCGTCTAGCTGCATTAGCTACCGCAGCATTTTCTGCTGTAAGTGAGAAACTCGAGAGAAATCTTTTCTAAACGTACTGTTCCTGTCAAGACTATCCATTTCTGTGAAGTTTCTTACCGCGCTCTAGATCCAATAGTAATTTCTTTTAGAATTACCGGACTACTCGTGTAATTTTACGATATTTTTGCCTCTAACGAAGATTCTGCTAGGATTGAAAGCTCAGGCCCCTTTTGACTCCATATTCTAGACCTGTCTAATAATTAAATAATTTAAAACAATTTTTCCCTTCGTTAAAAATGGTGCTGACGCCATTGCCAAGTGTTAAGCTATCGATACGCTTTGTTAGGATATCGGTATTGGCTCCTTAGTCTAAACAGCGGTGTTTGAGCTCGATTTTAGGAGAATTTTCGCTCTAAACACCAACACCAAAACCAACACCGAGCGTGAAATCAACCATGATATATAGACACACTAGACATAATTATAGGGTTATTTGTTTTAGAAAAAATAATCATTCCGTCAGGGTAGTAAAGTAGACTATTATTATTGAAAAGATGTTTGGTACTACCACAGGCGTAGCCAGGATTTTTCAATAGGGGGGCCACAGGGATGTCGATCCGTGTTCATGATAGGGATAATGGAACCAGGGTCAAAAAATTAAGTCCCCCCCCCCCCCCCGAGTGCCCAAACTTATCTTCGTCAGCGAAGGAGCAAAGCGACTGAGCGGCAAAATTTTCAATTTTTAACCCTAAAAAGCACAATTTTTTGTGCATTTTACCCAGGAAATTTTGCAATTGACCACCGCAATTGAGCGGTAGAGAAGCTCGAATTTTATACATTAATAAACGGTTTTCTATTCACTCACTTCTACAATCGGGAGCAAAACTAACGAAAACCCTGAAAGGCTTGAGAAAGAGTCGAGAAATTCAGCAAGGCTATAACCTGAAGTTGAGATTTCTTTCAAAAGCAAATGCTGTTTTATACACTTTATCCTACATCGGGGGCGTAATATTTAGCAGGAGTCTTATGACAGTCATGATATAGCAAGCAAAGCAATTACATCTTTATTTTTTTCAAATTTTGAACCCTTTAAGCTATTAAGAAAGTACGAGATCCTGAAAGATAATAATTATGCGAGGGAGCAAAGCGACCGAGCTTTCGAAAATTTTCGCATTTCAAACCTCCAAAAACTAGATTTCTAGTGCATTAACCGGCATGCGGATTTTGGGGTGCGTAATCCGTATAAAGATTATGATTATGACATCCCTTCCCCTAGATACGCCACTGAGCGAAGCGACCTAGCGGGGGAGGGTGTGGGAGGGGAAATCCTTCCTCCCACACCAGGGACTTTTTCGAAAATCTGTCTATAAAACTTCCATTTTAGAGCATCCCAAAATGTTTTTTTAATGAATAGAATAAATGCACGAATCTCCTCTAATGGACGGAACCCCTCAATTGAGAATGACAATGCGAGCGAACGAATTTTCTTCCATATTTGCGCATTGAAATTATGGCATTTCTTATTTCCTTACATCTAATAATTAAAGAATGTGATGGTATTTCAAGGTGAAACATAATAAGATTTGATAATTATTAGTTTTAAGTTAATGATCATAATTGTTATTCATTTTATCCAAAAATATTGGGAGATGATAATACAGGCCATAATAATAATACAGGCGCGAAAGCTCTGACGTTTTATAACAAATTTGAAAGAAAGATCACGGCTCGTAGCACCTTCTTTTAGGCGGAAAGTTATTTCGAGGTCCGGACTGCTTTTCAGTTATTTGGACGTATACACTGTAACAGGGATGGGTGCAGGGAGGGAGGAGTTTCCCCCTTCCCTCAAGAAGCGCGAAAGTTCTGACGTTTTAGCAGCTTTGAGAGAAAGATAACGGCTTGTATATAGCAAACAAACTTTTAGGCGGAAAGTTATAGTTCGACGCCCCGACTGCTTTTCAATTACTTGAACGCAATATTGCACTGTATGTAACAGGGTGGATGCAGGGAGGGGGAATTTCCCCCCTCCCGCGCAAGGCCCGAAAGCTCTACGTTTTTACAGCAAATTTGAGAGAGGTTAACGGCTCGTAACATTTTTTTTAGGCGGAAAGTTAGTTCGACGCCCTGGCTGCTTTTCAGTTATTTGGACGCAGTTACTGCATTGTATGTACTGTAACAGGAGTGGGCGCAGGGAGGGGGAGTTTTCCCGCGCAAAGCGCGAAAGCTCTGACGTTTTTACAGCAAATTTGAGAGAAAGATAACGGCTCGTAATACTTTTTTTAGGCGGAAAGTTCGTTTGATGCCTTGGCTGCTTTTCAGTTATTTTCGACGTAATACTGCACTGTAATAGGGATGGGTGCATGGAGGGGGATTTCCCCCTTCCCTCGCGAAGCGCGAAAGCTCTGACGTTTTTGCAAATCTGAGAGAAAGAAAACGGCTAGTATAGCAAACATTTTTTTTTAGGCGGACAGTTATAGTTCAACGCCTGGACTGCTTTTCAATTATGTGGACTCAACATTTCACTGTATATGTAACAGTGGGTGCAGGGAGAGGAGAGTTATTTCCCCCCTTTGACTTTGACGTTTTAGCAAATTTTCAGAGAAAGATAACGGCTTGTAACGCCTTTGTAGGTCTTTTTCTCTCACTTCCCCGCTTTTTTTTTAGTGCATGGCTGAATAGGGGGGCCATGGCCCCCTTGTGGCCCCCTTGTGCCCCCCTGTCTACGCCAGTGGGTACTACAGAATCAGAAAATGGCTTTGACGAGAGACATACTGAAGCTTTTCGTCTTGCACTCATCAGAGTATACCGCAAGAATTAACAGAAAGCCGAAATCGCACAATATAACCGGAAACTGAAGGAACAAAAAATCAGAAAAATAGGCTTATTGCCAGCCGGTTTCGTAATAACGGGAGCTAAAATCGTACGAGCGTCCTCACGAACAGTTTCTGTCGGCACAGAATAGGGTCGGTGAGCTGTATGTAGCCTCGAGCATGCGCAGATGTGTAAAGTTTCTCGCTCGGCTGAGAACTTTGAACCAAGATGAACAGTATCAGAATCCGCCTTAAGTGGTGAGCGATAGCAGAATTGGTATTGTCTGCTGTGTTGCGCAAGTTTGTTTGTTTACACGTTGTATACAGATTAAATTAATTTCTTTATTTCATTACTTGTCTAAAAAAAGTGATCAGTGATCTATATCTACATCCTTCTCTCCTCCTCAAACACTTTTTTCTCTCTCCTTCGTACTCTATTCTATTGCACTGATATGTATTTTTTGCCTAAAATTAATTACGTTTTATGCGCATTCACAGTAGTGATTAGAGCTCATTCTACATTTTATTTGGGCTTTTAGTGAACAGTCTGGTCTCGGCGCGGCGCGATGGCTCGAAATTGCCCCCCCCCCCCAAAAAAAAAGAGAAGAAGATTGTATAGGGTCTTTAAGGGGATAAATTGAATGATTTTCCCGATTTCAGGCTTAAAACGAACAATAAGAGGAGAAAGAATACATATCGAAAGATACAGAGAGAAATGAAAGAAAGATAACGAGTAATGAAAAAATGGAAGAGAAGATATAGAAGGACAATGCAAAGATAAACATAACGAACGATAGAGAGAGAGAGGGGGGGGGGGTAGAAGAGTAGGAAAATAAAGAGAATAAAGAAAGAACACAAAGAATAAATTAACGAACGGAGAGGTGGAAAGATAAAAATGAGAGAATAAAAACAAGGTAAAACATAAAGAAAGATAGAGACACAAATGATAGAACGATAAAAGGTTGGTCACAACCGGAGGTGCACCTCCTTGGTTGTCGTCTGCGACGGATTTCGCAGAAATACGCACGGGTCTGCACTTTTTTTCAAAACATGTAGGAGCCTGCAGGACACGCAAGGAGGCGGTTGGACATGTAAAACCTCTACATGTGGCACGTGACACCCGCAGCCATCGTACTTTATGCACGTGCTTATTGCGACCATCGCAAGGACTCCTTTCCGAGGTCTAACAAAGCCCAAGGCTCCATACGGAGCCGTGGCATGTCGAGCCTGGGTTGTATATACGACGGTTGCTTGGTACCTTACTGGGGCTGTACGGTCGCCTCAAAAGCTATTGCAGATAAGAGGGGGTATGTTTATGAGGAGGGTGCTGGACGCCCAAGAAGAGATGTGCACGACCGGTTGTGACCATGACAAACGAAGGACGTACGAATCGCAGGAGTGGGCCCACAGCCGATCGCAGCTACGGACACACACGTGCAACATCATGATCATAATGAAAGGAAAAATGAAAATTAAAAGAAATGAGATTAAAAAAAACATGTAAAAGGTTAATATAGCGAAATATTAAAAGGATAAAGATTAGCATAAAGATGAAGAAAAGATGGAAAGAAGAAAATGATAGATAACAAAAAAGAATAACATAACGGAGGACAAATAGAGAAATGACAGAAGAATAGGATAAAGATTAACACGAGTGGTGGAAGAGAAGATGATAATAAGAAACAAAGAATAATGTTATTCGAATGGAAAGATGAAAAGCAAAAAATGATAGAAAGATAAGAAATAATAACATAACGAAGATAGAGAGAAAAAAAAGACCGAATAATGAATATAGAGAGTAACATAAGGAAAGACGGAAGAGTAGATGATAAAAGGAATCAAAGAATAGCATAACGAAAGGGAGGATGAAAAGATATTTGATAGAAGGATAAAAACAAGGAACAACACAACGGAAGATAGAGACAGAAATGATAGAAGGATCAAGATAATTCATTCATGCTCTCATCAGGTGTCCTTTTCCTCCTTTGTTTTTGCTGCTAAAAAAAGATACTATACAAAAATGTTCGAAAATTTCAACCTAGTGCGCCGCGCCGAAACCCGACTGTTTAGCCAAAGCATTTAATTTGTATAATTGTTAATGATAGTCTTTAATTTCCAAAATGATGCACATTAAACATTCAAATTTGCAATTTTAGTGTATGATACACTGAAGAGCGGTTTGCGATCAACATGATCAATGTCGATTTCTTAGAAGGAATTATGAAAATAATCATGTCTTTTGTAATTAAAAGCTTAGAGTAGAAGATTGACGCATAAAAATACACTTTATCAGGCTCTTTGTATTTAATACAGCCACTTTGTATTTAATACAGCCAATTTTATTTGATATATATTGCAAGCATGCAGCCACAGAAAATCCAACAAGTAGAACAGGGGCGTCGTTAGATCATTTGAAATGAGGGTGGGGGATTGGGGAGAGGGGAAGTCACAACCACACTCGGCCCTCTAGCTAAGCCCCTGAATAAGCGATCCATTTTAAAGGTTGGGTACACGAGTAATAAAAAGAAGGTTCAGTCTCTCACGATTTTTCTGACAAAATATAGCCTGCATGGGGATTCTCAAGACCAAAATCTGTGGTCTCGTAACGGTAAGCCATTTCCTTTGAACTTTCAGTCTCGAGAGCAATGGCCTAGTGAACTTTTCATGTTCTGGGAAGTCCCCTTTTCAATTTGTTATGCAAACTTTTTATGTACAAATGCAACAAATGATAATGAACTTAGAAATAGGGTAATGAACTATGGCTATGCTTCTACAGTATCTACAAGAATAGGGGGAACAGATGTTTATTTTATTGACAATTTTAAAGAAACATAGTTTTGCATAAAATCAACTATCGTAACAACAATAATGACACAATAACAATGAAAGAACGCATCTTCACTGAAAATATGATCGATATGACAATAATTATCGCAGTATCTCTTGACACGGGAATGTTAATTATTACTTAGATTTTCAGAACGCGAGTATAAAAGCTAGCAGGATAATATTCATGACAAGTTTTGTTAAAAAATCGGGTCAAAATGTTCTGGAATAACATTGTATGGGTGATGACGATGGTATAGAATTCGGTAAATTTAATTTTCTAGTGCTTTATGGTGATGTCCGTGATTTTTCTTTATGTTTTTGTCTTGCTGTAAGAATACAGTCCTTACAATTCCAATGTTTATCCGTCTACACGTTGTTCACATTCATTAAAACTTTTAGGAGGGTTTTTCTAAATTTTACGATATCATATCATAAATGAAGTAGTTTCCTATCCATGGGAAAATGTTAAATGGTACCGTAACTGTAACCGACCGTATGACGCATTAGCTAACACAGAAACGTATATACTTTCAATAATTTACAACCGTACTAATGACTTATGTTTCATATGACTAATACATTTCACTTAACTCCTTGCTTGTCATTATGAGCGACAAAGCTTTTCTAACCTATTAAACTTGTAGCGGTTTTGGTCGCTACTTATAAGGCGAGATGGGAATAAGAAGCAATCACCACTTACCGACTTTATGCGTGCAGGGGTTAACCGGACATGGCTCCTCCAAATTGCCAAAAGTTTCCAAATATTGCACAATCCGATTCAAATATATATTTACACAGGTATCACCACAGAAATGATCACAAAACTACTTGGCTAGCACAAGCGTGATTTGGACTGTTCTCTGAGTGAATTGCAGAGAATAATATGATGAAATAGAAATTCCTCCAGGTGAGATGATGGAGTATAGAATGTAGAGTAGAGAATTGTAGAAATTGCTCCAATTGAAGTGCAGGAAACAAATTCAGAAGTGAAGAGATGACATCCTCAAATTAACGTGTTAACTCGATGAGAAAACTTTGAGAAGTGTGTCTAGCAAAGGTGGAGATGAAGATGTAGTATTTTCCTCATCCTCACTTCATCTTTTCTTTAATTTCTCACTTTCACTTATTGTACAAAGTCATTTTGAGAGGACATTGCCCTTTATACCAGAAGTCACAACCACCCCTATGTTATCACATTTATCTATCAACAAGTGGTCAGCTGCATGGCCATATCGCCATGCCCATCGCACATTAATGACTCACCTTCAATTCAAGGATTTTCAACAACACTCCTTTCTTCTTCATCCTGCTACACTAGCAAGGGATAAGAACAAACACTTTTCATCTCCACCTTTGCTAGACACACTTCTCAAAGTTTTCTCATCGAGTTAACACGTTAATTTGAGGATGTCATCTCTTCACTTCTGAATTTGTTTCCTGCACTTCAATTGGAGCAATTTCTACAATTCTCTACTCTACATTCTATACTCCATCATCTCACCTGGAGGAATTTCTATTTCATCATATTATTCTCTGCAATTCACTCAGAGAACAGTCCAAATCACGCTTGTGCTAGCCAAGTAGTTTTGTGATCATTTCTGTGGTGATACCTGTGTAAATATATATTTGAATCGGATTGTGCAATATTTGGAAACTTTTGGCAATTTGGAGGAGCCATGTCCGGTTAACCCCTGCACGCATAAAGTCGGTAAGTGGTGATTGCTTCTTATTCCCATCTCGCCTTATAAGTAGCGACCAAAACCGCTACAAGTTTAATAGGTTAGAAAAGCTTTGTCGCTCATAATGACAAGCAAGGAGTTAAGTGAAATGTATTAGTCATATGAAACATAAGTCATTAGTACGGTTGTAAATTATTGAAAGTATATACGTTTCTGTGTTAGCTAATGCGTCATACGGTCGGTTACAGTTACGGTACCATTTAACATTTTCCCATGGATAGGAAACTACTTCATTTATGATATGATATCGTAAAATTTAGAAAAACCCTCCTAAAAGTTTTAATGAATGTGAACAACGTGTAGACGGATAAACATTGGAATTGTAAGGACTGTAAGTGGTGATTGCTACTTATAAGGCGAGATGGGAATAAGAAGCAATCACCACTTACCGACTTTATGCGTGCAGGGGTTAACCGGACATGGCTCCTCCAAATTGCCAAAAGTTTCCAAATATTGCACAATCCGATTCAAATATATATTTACACAGGTATCACCACAGAAATGATCACAAAACTACTTGGCTAGCACAAGCGTGATTTGGACTGTTCTCTGAGTGAATTGCAGAGAATAATATGATGAAATAGAAATTCCTCCAGGTGAGATGATGGAGTATAGAATGTAGAGTAGAGAATTGTAGAAATTGCTCCAATTGAAGTGCAGGAAACAAATTCAGAAGTGAAGAGATGACATCCTCAAATTAACGTGTTAACTCGATGAGAAAACTTTGAGAAGTGTGTCTAGCAAAGGTGGAGATGAAAAGTGTTTGTTCTTATCCCTTGCTAGTGTAGCAGGATGAAGAAGAAAGGGAGTGTTGTTGAAAATCCTTGAATTGAAGGTGAGTCATTAATGTGCGATGGGCATGGCGATATGGCCATGCAGCTGACCACTTGTTGATAGATAAATGTGATAACATAGGGGTGGTTGTGACTTCTGGTATAAAGGGCAATGTCCTCTCAAAATGACTTTGTACAATAAGTGAAAGTGAGAAATTAAAGAAAAGATGAAGTGAGGATGAGGAAAATACTACATCAGCCCCCTCCTAGAACGTTGAATAAAAATGAAACGGTCGATAATTGAGAAAATAGTCCGAATGAAATTAAATAATATCTCATTTGAAATTCCAAACTTGAACATAGCGTTTGGGAAAGTGTACTCTTCTGCCGGAACGAGTTTGTCTGATTTCGGGCTTTGCAGAAGGAGGAGTGATAGAGGGAGGTTGAGGCTGAGAGGTTGGTGTAGTAGGCGCTTGTGAAGGTTTAGGGTCCTGTGAGGGTGTTGGACCAGGGTTGGTAGTAGATTTGACGGGCGAGTCCAAGTATGCAGGTTTCAAACGGTCGAGACTGACGCTGTCCTGTTTTCCTTTAAGTTTGACGATGAAAAACTTGTCAGTTCGTCTGATGACTTCGAATGGGCCGTCGTATGGTGGTTGGAGAGGTTTCTTGACTGCATCATGTCGCACAAATACATGGGTGCATGTTGTGAGATCAGGATGGACCTGTGGTTTGCGTTGTTGAGCACGGGTGGGTTGAGGTCTGAGGTTCTGCATTTGTCTCCGTAGTCGGTGGATGTAGTTGCTAGGGTCCAAATCACAATCATTCTGACTAGGCGCTACAAACTGACCTGGCAACCTTATTGTTGTTCCATATACCAGTTCTGCTGCGCAACAACCTAAATCAGATTTGACTGCAGTTCGGATTCCAAGCAAGACGAGAGGGAGAGTTTCAGTCCATCTCGCACTAGTGGTAGCTTTGAGAGATGCTTTGAGTTGTCGATGAAAGCGCTCTACCAGTCCATTTGATGCTGGGTGGTAAGATGTAGTTCGAATCCGAGAGCTGCCAAGAAGATGAGTTAGGGCTTGAAAGAGAGAAGATTCAAATTGTCGTCCTCTGTCGGTTGTGATGGTTGAGGGAGCTCCGAAGCGAGATACCCATTGTGAAATGAAAGCTCGGGCAACAGTCTCGGCTGATATGTCGGGGATTGGTATTGCCTCAGGCCATCGAGTGAAACGGTCAACACAAGTGAGGAGATATGCATTGCCATTTGAAGGAGGGAGGGGTCCCACGAGATCGATGTGGATGTGATTGAATCTAGCGTCTGGTGTTGCGAAAGTACCTATCGGTGCCTTGGTGTGACGATGTACTTTGCAACGTTGACAATGTATGCAAGTTTTAGTCCAACTTCTGACATCTTTGTTGATTCCAGGCCATACAAATCGCTCAGTGATGAGTTTTTGGGTAGCATTGATGCCGGGGTGAGATAGGTTGTGAAGAGCATCAAACACAACTCGCCGAAATTTGGCTGGGATGTAGGGGCGAGGATTTGCAGTTGAAGTGTCACATAGAATGGTAGAGTCAGAAGTAGGGAGTGGTAGAGATTGGAGTTTGAGCGAGGTGGCAGTGAGTTGCCTGAGTTCCTCGTCATCCTCCTGAGCAGTGGCGATGGCATTGAAATCAATAGTGGAAGACGATTTCAGCGAGTTGATTTCCATGCGGGAAAGTGTGTCTGCCACTACATTGTGTTTGCCACTAACATGCCTAATATCAGTCGTGAATTGCGATATGTAGTCTAGATGCCTGACTTCTCGTGGTGAATACCTGTCGGGTCTAGAGTTGTAGGCATGGATGAGTGGTTTGTGATCTGTGTAGACACAGAATTGCCGTCCTTCTAGTGCATGCTTGAAATGACGAATGGTGAGGTAGATAGCTAGAAGTTCACGTCCGAAAGTGCTATACCTGGTCTCTGCTGGCTGCAGGCGTTTGGAGAAGAAGGCGATGGGTTGCCAGTCATCGTCAACTAGTTGCTGCAACACTCCTCCTACAGCAACATCTGATGCATCAACCATAATGCAGAGTGGGGCATTAGGCTTAGGGTGTGACAGAAGTGTAGCGTTAGCTAATGCTGTCTTGACTGAGTTGAATGCATGCAGGGCTGTTTCATCGAGATGAATTGCCTTGTTTTTCTGCTTGCATGCTAGGAGATCAGTGAGTGGTTGTGTGGTAGATGCACAATCGGGAATGAAGCGTCGATAGAAGTTGATGAGTCCGAGAAACTCGCGAAGTTTGCGTAGGGAATCAGGGACAGGGAAATCGTTGATGACTTTGACTTTCTCGGGAAGAGGGCGGATGCCGTTCTCATCAACGATATGGCCGAGAAAGGTGAGGGAGGATGCGCCAAATTCACATTTGGCTGGGTTGATGACAACTCCATATTTCGCAAGTCTAGTGAAGAGAAGTTGCAGGTGTTGTACATGCTGCTCTGGTGTCTCACTTGCGATGAGGAGGTCGTCGATGTAGGCGTACACAAAGGGAAGACCACGGGTTACCTCATCAATAAATCGTTGAAAAGTTTGTGCGGCATTGCGTAGCCCAAAAGGCATGCGCACAAACTCAAATAACCCAAAGGGTGTGGTGATGGCTGTTTTGTGTACGTCTGAGGTATCGACTGGTATCTGATGGTAAGCTCGAATGAGATCAAGTTTTGTGAAAACTCGTTTGCCTGCTAGGGCAGAGGTGAAATCTTTAAGATGGGGGATTGGATATTTATCGGGAACTGTATTCCTGTTTAGTGCCCGATAGTCTCCGCACGGTCTCCAGTCTCCAGGGGTTTTCTTGGGCACCATATGAAGTGGGGATGCCCAGTTGCTGCTGGATGGTCGGATGATACCCAGTTCCAGCATGTGGTCAAATTCAGCTTTTGCAATGGTATACCTGTCGGTTGCTAGGCGACGAGGACGGGCTGAAGCAGGAGGGCCTTTCGTCTCAATGTGATGGGTGACGGAATGTTTGATTGTTGCCTCCTTGTAGACAGGGCGTGTGATGTCAGGAAACTGATTGAGAAGAGATTTGTAAGCAGCTTGACTGTCTGGCTTTACAAACATAGGACTGATAGAAGGAGTAGAAGAAAGGATGCCTTTCACTGAAAGATTAGTAGTAGAATCGATGAGTCGAAGATTGCGAACATCAACCAGCAAACCAAAGTGGTGTAGGAAGTCTGCCCCTAGGATAGGCGTGGAAATATCAGCAATGATGAAAATCCATCTGCAAGCTCGACGTAAGCCGACGTCGAGAGTCAGGCTTCGCTCTCCATAAGTAGTAATACTTGAGCGATTTACTGCTTGTAGATGAAATTTCGAAGAAGGGTGATGTTTCTCCGATTTTGAAGGAGGAAGAACGCTTACTTCAGCTCCAGTGTCTACGAGAAATCGAATTCCAGTTTTCCTATCGGTAACGTAGAAGAGGCGACTATTTTGTGTCGTGCCAGTATGATTTGTAGCTGCTAGATTAGATTTGTTCTTTCCCTGGTTGTTAGAGATATTTTTGAATTTGCAGGGCGGTACGCATTTGTTGGCTTTAGAATCAAAACGCCAGTGGTAGTAACAGTAGTCTCCAGCATGTTGATGTGAGCGGGAATGGCTAGCTTGGTCTGAATCCTGTGATGATTTGTCTTCACTACTTTTGCTCCTATTGGTTTGACTTTTTTGAGACTGGGAAGTCAAAGTTTGAATTAGAATTGAGAGCTGTAAGATTTGTGCTCGCATTTGTTGAATGGTAGAAGTTGACTGAGTAGAAGAAGTAGGGTGATTTTGATTGTCAGTCGACATGTTGAGGAGATAAAAGATGAGCCGATCATATAAATGAAGAAAGGAAGACAATAAATGAAAGCAATTTGACGAAGGATGAATGCTACTCAGCACGTTGGTCGGGTTTAGATCACGTCGGGGTCACCAGTGTAGCGGTTTTGGTCGCTACTTATAAGGCGAGATGGGAATAAGAAGCAATCACCACTTACCGACTTTATGCGTGCAGGGGTTAACCGGACATGGCTCCTCCAAATTGCCAAAAGTTTCCAAATATTGCACAATCCGATTCAAATATATATTTACACAGGTATCACCACAGAAATGATCACAAAACTACTTGGCTAGCACAAGCGTGATTTGGACTGTTCTCTGAGTGAATTGCAGAGAATAATATGATGAAATAGAAATTCCTCCAGGTGAGATGATGGAGTATAGAATGTAGAGTAGAGAATTGTAGAAATTGCTCCAATTGAAGTGCAGGAAACAAATTCAGAAGTGAAGAGATGACATCCTCAAATTAACGTGTTAACTCGATGAGAAAACTTTGAGAAGTGTGTCTAGCAAAGGTGGAGATGAAAAGTGTTTGTTCTTATCCCTTGCTAGTGTAGCAGGATGAAGAAGAAAGGGAGTGTTGTTGAAAATCCTTGAATTGAAGGTGAGTCATTAATGTGCGATGGGCATGGCGATATGGCCATGCAGCTGACCACTTGTTGATAGATAAATGTGATAACATAGGGGTGGTTGTGACTTCTGGTATAAAGGGCAATGTCCTCTCAAAATGACTTTGTACAATAAGTGAAAGTGAGAAATTAAAGAAAAGATGAAGTGAGGATGAGGAAAATACTACAAACTATTTACATCATATTCCGTTATTTCTCACGAATTATTTAATTTGATCCAGACTCCCTATAGAGTAGTTTGCAGTAAGTATATATTATTCAAGTGGCCTACAAAATGTAGTACACATCCAAGATATCCTGGGATTGCTTTGAAATGCCTGACTGAAATTTGACCAACTCCCTATAACAAGGGGGTCAGATATAATTAGGTTTAAATACAATAGGATTCCGATTTAAATTTTACCAACTACTAGACCAAACATGCTCCGGTACAACAAAATCTAAAGACAACGGAATTATTTAATGCGATATTTGAACAACTTCTTAATCAGGCTCTGGTACAACAAGTTTTAATTACTAGATTGGACACAGATTTCGACAATTAAATTTAAAGAAAAGGTTGACTTCTGGTAAAAGGTGAAAAATAATATGTAAGCCCTGGATGTAAGCTTGCTTATTTGTTTTGTTAGTTTGGAAAACTACCATAGCAAAGTTGTCCCCTGGAAATGATTGCTCCTCGAATACCCACAAACTCGAAATAATTATGACGAGAAATAGCGGCAATTTTTGGACCAAACTTCCATTCCACATAAGACAGTAGCAGTCCCATATACGCATTTCTAAGTGCAGAACACGTGACTTTCAGCAAGATTAAGTAAATTACTTTTCATTTTGGTTATTCCAAAGCCTCACAATATATACACATCAATTCTTATTTACTACTGAACCAATATAATATTTACAGAATGTAATCGCATGACCAGAACTCAACTCAACTATAAAGCCTATAGCAGTAAAATGTCCCCTTTCAGTGACTTTTTTGCATTATCTCTTAATCCAGAGTCCTAGGAACTGCACATTATACAAGGGCAGAGAGAGCCAAAATCATAGAAAGCTTTGAGTCCATTTTCAATGCAGTGCGTTGTACCGTTTACGAATAAGAGAGATTTAATTGTAACTAATCATTAAAGTCTCTAAATTGGCAACGCAGTGTAAAAAATATAATCACAATAATTTTCGTGTACAAATTGGCAAATTTTCTGTTAAATTTTGCAATTTTCAGGTAAAGTTTGCAAATTTCATTCACATCGGTTTATATAATAAACATTTAAAAAAAGAAAATTTTTAGGAGTGGAAAATAATATTTTTGCCAATGGGAGGAGGGAAAACTGATTGATTTTGACCATAAGGAAACTCTGAACTGCTAGGCGGTAAGAGGACCTATTTTTCAACCGTAATAGGCCAGAATAAACGCGCATGCGCCGCCCAGCACTATGCCGTTCACCAGGGCGATTAAGGACCATTTGGGGGACTCGTAAGCAGAGGCCATCTCTCTTACGTCTAATTCCTTCCCCTTGTCCACAGCGTCGGGTTCATCGATGTCATCGAGATCGGGTGCCGAGGTCGAGATACAGCAAAGCATGTACCATAGTTTCCATTTCAGCCCCGTCCTCGTTTGAGCATCTAAATTGATCAAAGGAAACATGTATTAAAACTTTATTCGGGCATTGGTGGGTTTTTTTTAGAATAGGATAGTGTTATGTAAGAGTATCTGTAAGCATATAAATCAACTTCAGGAAATTATTTACAACATTGCACTTTGATAAGACGAAATAGAATCTTCTGTGCAGTGTTACTGTTTTGAAGGAGAATCATGAAGTGAACACCAACCTAGGGAACAAGTTGTTCATTAACATGATTACAGAAACATTAATGCAAATCTTGACAAAGAAGCTGGAAATTTTTAATGTCAAATATATTGAAATCTCTAAAAGGCCAAACGTACATATACATGTAAATCTTGTGATGTAATCCAGGACAAGCGTATATATTTTTTCTGTAATAATGTATATTCACAAACAGTAACATATTAAAACATTAAAACGATAACAAATAAAAATGATAACGAAGCTTTACTTATCGTATAGCTAACGGGTCGTTCAGACGCATATTGCGACCGTCGTGAAAAAGGTGGTATAGATGCGCAGTTTCCCACTGCGCGTGTTGTTCACGATCATGATCACGAGGTATCCGCGGAAGAGAGGTAAAAGGTCACCTTTCACGCGCGCTCCCGTTAAGCCCCGCCCAGTTATACCGTTCTATGGTCGCCATACGTTCAGACGGACACGGAACAGTGATTCTTTGTCGAGTTCTAGTTCGAAACGATGCTCTGACCCTCGTTTCGCTATACGTCGTTTCGTTAGTCAGCGTTCACACGTAAAATTTCATCGTATAGCTATACCGTTCTAGTATAGCTTTACCGTTTTGGTATAGATTTTTACCCAGTTAAAACAAACGCAACGCTTGGACGAACTCCTTTTGTCTACATAAAAGAGGGTCTCTAGATTGAATGAAGGCTGCTTCCAAGAACCTGAGGTGGGTAAAGCTCCTGGCTCTACAGACAATAGAGAACTGATCGTCTGAATAGCTTTGCGCACACAATGTGTTAGCAAGCAGGTGTTGGCCTATGGCTGAGTCACATTTTGTGTTAGATCTACTAGTAGTGGAATCTGATTTGCAAGCGCGGGCTGGCTGGGCACGTTGATTGGCTGAATGTTTACGCACAGTCAGTGGAACATGTTGTTTGATGCGGTCCGCCAACCGCTGGGATGTACGACCCACGTACCTGGCATCACACCGGCACACATATTGGTATACAACATTACTTTTGTGGGGGGCGGGAAGTACATCCTTGACAGTTGAGGGTAGCATGCGATTGGTTGAGAACACAACTCGTGTAGAGAGTGCAAAATAGCAGTGTGAAAACTGCAGTCTTCACAATACTGGCATATTTGTCAGATACTTTACCTCGCCAGGGAAGCTTTAGGTAGACGGGGCATTTAGCAGGGGTTGGGGTTGGTCTGATATTTGATTGTGTTAGATATAGTATGTGTCACAATTTGTTAGGGGTATCCATTATCAAGAAGAATGTTCCGAATGCGCTTAATTTCAGATTGGAGTTTGCATTCGGAACATATTTTGAGGGCGCGGCAAACCAGACTCCTAATTAGGCCTATCCGGTGGCGGCACCAGGATTTTTAAAGTGGGGGGCAAATGGGGGGCAAAAGAAAATGTTGGGGGGGGGGGGGGCAGGGGCGGATGCAGGATTGAGTAAAAGAGGGGGTACAAAAATGAAAGTTAGTCAAAACGTAGACCCGTATTTTTTTGGTCTCGCCAGCTTCTCAAAAAGTCGCTCAGTGGGGGGGGGGGGGGGGGGGGGGACAAAAAAAAAATTTCGCCAAACTTCCAAATGGGGCCCAGTTTCCCTCCATAATTCCCTGACAAGCAAAGAACAAAAAAGCGCCAAAAAAAAAGGGGGGGGGGGTCCGGACCTCTGGATCCGCCACCCTTTTATTTTTTTCCACTCCGAAAATTATTTGGGGGGGGGGGCAAAGCTTCTGACAGGGGGGGGGGGCAAATGCCCCCCATGCCCCCCCCTGGTGCCGCCACTGGGCCTATCTTGTAAGATGTTGAACTGTATGAATCCCACCTAGTGTACTGTCCTGTAAATGTGGGTTTGCGATATACAGAGGTTAGGAATTTGTCCTCACTTTTCTCAACCAGAACATCAAGAAAAGGGAGCATACCGGACTGCTCAACTTCGCAAGTAAATTTGAGCGCGGGGTGAAGCTGATTCAGTTGGATGAGAAAGTCCGCATTCGCTGCAGTACTGTCAAATATCGCAAAAGTGTCATCAACATATCGAAAGTACACGCGAGGGGCTATGCCTAATTCAGAGGCTACACAAAGGAGGCGCTTTTCATGGAGTTGCTAAAAGCGCGCTTGTCTGACTTTCACATGACGCGCGAATGTATCATGGCATTGCGTAGTCTTAAAGCCAATTCTGACATTCATATTTGTAGACCTGACAAGGGCACTGGAGTTGTAATTCTCAACAAACGTGACTACGTCAACAAAATGGTGGACATCCTTCAGGATGAGTCCAAGTTTTGCTGCATAGGACCGGCTGAACAGCACGACCGCACCTCTCGTTTAGAGACTAAGTTGCAGCGACACTTGCTTGAACTATGTAAACATAACAAACTACCCAAAGAAGTGTACGATAGAATTAGGCCTAGTGGCTCGCTCAGACCCCGAATGTATGGCCTTCCTAAGACTCACAAAGAAAGCATCCCACTTTGCCCCATTTTGTCCATGGTAGGGTCAGCACAGCATGAGCTGGCCAAGTGGTTAAGTGAGCTTCTTCAGCCAGTTTTAGATGATCTATTTACACATACGGTAAGTGACTCTTTTACTTTTGCTGAACACATTCATAACATTCGTGGTGATCTTGGTGGTAGCAATATGTGCTCGTTCGATATTTCTAGTCTATTCACTAACGTCCCTTTGAGTGAAACGATTGACATTTGTGCGTCCCTTCTCTATCATACCAATTTGGAACCGCCCCCATTGCCTAAATCTATTTTCATTGAACTCATGAACTTGGCAACACGCGCAGTCGAATTCAGTTTCGATGACGTTATGTATTCACAGTTAGATGGTGTTGCCATGGGTTCCCCATTAGGCCCCGCACTTGCCAACATTTTTGTAGGCTTCCATGAAAAGCGCCTCCTTTGTGTAGCCTCTGAATTAGGCATAGCCCCTCGCGTGTACTTTCGATATGTTGATGACACTTTTGCAACATTTGACAGTACTGCAGCGAATGCGGACTTTCTCATCCAACTGAATCAGCTTCACCCCGCGCTCAAATTTACTTGCGAAGTTGAGCAGTCAGGTATGCTCCCTTTTCTTGATGTTCTGGTTGAGAAAAGTGAGGACAAATTCCTAACCTCTGTATATCGCAAACCCACATTTACAGGACAGTACACTAGGTGGGATTCATACAGTGCAACATCTTACAAGAAAGGCCTAATTAGGAGTCTGGTTTGCCGCGCCCTCAAAATATGTTCCGAATGCAAACTCCAATCTGAAATTAAGCGCATTCGGAACATTCTTCTTGATAATGGATACCCCTAACAAATTGTGACACATACTATATCTAACACAAACAAATCTCAGACCAACCCCAACCCTATACAGGGACCTGCTAAATGCCCCGTCTACCTAAAGCTTCCCTGGCGAGGTAAAGTATCTGACAAATATGCCAGTATGGTGAAGACTGCAGTTTCACACTGCTATTTTGCAGTCTCTACACGAGTTGTGTTCTCAACCAATCGCATGCATGGCCCATGCTACTCTCAACTGTCAAGGATGTACTTCCCGCCCCCCACAAAAGTAATGTTGTATACCAATATGTGCATGGGCGTTAATCGTTACGTAATTCTATTCATCATGGGGGGGGGGGGACGGCTATTGTGTCGTCCCCCCCCCATGATGAATAGAGTTACGTCACGATTAACGCCCATGAATATGTGTGCCGGTGTGATGCCAGGTACGTGGGTCGTATATCCCAGCGGTTGGCGGACCGCATCAAACAGCATGTTCCACTGACTGTGCGTAAACATTCGGCCAATCAACGTGCCCAGCCAGCCCGCGCTTGCAAATCAGATTCCACTACTACTAGTAGATCTAACACAAAATGTGACTCAGCTATAGGCCAACACCTGCTTGCTAACACATTGTGTGCGCAAAGCTATTCAGACGACCAGTTCTCTATTGCCTGTAGAGCCAGGAGCTTAAAGGGAGCGACAAGTCGCAATCTATGGGCGCTTTTACAGTTGGCTGCTCCTTTCTCTGGATCAAAGTTCAGAGCGACTTCAATTTATCGTGCGCAGCTAATAAAAGTTCGCACATTGACCCAAATTTGAGTAAACAAGATCGAGCGTTCTTTATTCCAGTATTTGAATCTCATTGGTGGGTTGCGTATGGAGGGATTCGAGTTAACGATCGCCCGAGGAATCCGGCAATAACATTCCTTCGGTAGCGCACGATTGGACCTGATTGTATCCGAATTTCCCCGAGTCAGGCCAACTGGTCAGGCCCATGGATTACGACTTGCCACTCCCTTTAACCCACCTCAGGTTCTTCGAAGCAGCCTTCATTCAATCTACAGACCCTCTTTTGTGTAGACAAAAGGAGTTCGTCCAAGCGTTGCGTTTGTTTTAACTATGCAGGATGTGCCCAGTTTAGCTTTCAGTATAACTAGTTGACTTTCTTGTTATTTGTTCATATCTGCGTGATAACCTGATGAGTTGCAGATCGAAAAGCTTCGTTATCATTTTTATTTGTTATCGTTTTAATGTTTTAATATGTTACTGTTTAAAGCCATTTGGAAATAATGTATATTTTTTTTTCTGCAATTATAATAATGTACGGTACTTCTATAATAAAATTATAGCGATATTTTTAACATGAATAAAACATATCAATGTTACTTTCGATTTTGATCAGCGATATTTACATGATTACCCCCCCCCCCCCCACACACACACACACATGTTTGTAAGCTATTGTTCGAATTTCAACCGATGACTCCACTATTGAATTGCGTCACAAAATTCGTTGACGGAATAAACCTCACCAATTGTTGACAACCGATGACCTATTGAATTACTACCGATGACCCATTGTTCTCTTTGTTCGATGTCATCGGTTTGAATGCGTAAACATGTACACACAAACATACACAGACACACACAACCGCCCCCGGAAAATTATCAATATTCGCACACAAACCATGAAAGGAACCTGTATGAGCGAATGCCATTATATTGCTGAAATTAAAATGGATTCATGATGGGTGAAAAGTGGAAGCAATGAACGCATTCGTGGTAGAAGCACCGTTGCTTCAACTGATTTATATATTATCAATAGCACAAATTAATGTCGAGTATTTCTTACTTTTTTTTTTTTATTAAATTAAAATTTGCATACATATACATGTCATAACAAAACGTAACAGATATATTAATTTCAAAGTGTTACAAAACAGTTCGTTTTACATAATATTCAGTATTTAAGTTCTATCATTTTCTTTTCACATTTTTTCCAGAACACATCCTTTTGAAGATTTGATCTCCATTTTAATTCTTATATGAATTCGTCGAAAATCCCTTTAAAATTTAATTTTCTTTAAATATTTTTTTTCTTTAAAAAATGTCTTTTGAAAAAGAAAGTGAATTGCCTGAAATTAAACAACTTCCATTATGTTATCGTCAATGTATAACAGCTTGGAAAATATGTAACAACAGGTCTTTGTTCTGTAACACGGCTGAAGATATAATGCAGCAGTTATTATGGGGTAATAAACATATTAAAAATAAAAAGAAGTGTTTTTATTGGAAACACTGGATGTGTGCTGACATTCTCGTCATTGGAGATATTGTAAGTAAAAACGGACTAATTGATTTATCCTGTATTCAAGCAAAATTAAAGAAGAGAGGAAATTACTTATGTGAATCGAAGTTAATTTGGAGTTGTATACCTGAAAAATGGAAAAACATTTTGCTTCAAGAAAAAAATCATAAATAATGATCCCACTGTAAGTTATTTTCATTTAAAGAATCAAAGCCCTGTTTTAGGTATGAAACAAAGTACAAACAAGAATTGCAAACTCTCGAAACAATTGTATAATGTTTTAGTAAATAAAAAATTCATTACCCCTAATGTAGAACAATATTGGTCATTATATCTAAAAAAAACCTGAACTGGAACAAGATTTGGAAAGAAAAGGTTACTTTGATTAAGGAACTTCGTTTAGCTCAATTTAATTTTAAATTTTTATATAAGCTATTGATGTCTAATGAATATTTGTTTCGTTTTAAATTGTCTGAATCTCCACATTGCTATAATTGTAATACTATTGAAAATTATTATCATTTGTTTTATGATTGTTTTTTGTCAAGACTCTTTTGGAGTAAATTTAGTAAATTTTGTGTTGATATCGAAATAACTGTTAAAAATGTTGTAATAGATTATGAAGATATAGTTATAGGTAGACAAGGGGGAAGTGAATGTAAGCATATTGCTTTTTATAATATATTTCTTACTTATTGCAGCCTGTTTCTGTTTCTCCTTCCGAATCTCCTCGTTCTTGAGCCTCCTTTCCTCTTCTTCGTCAGACATAGGCAGCCTTGGAATATCGGAGAAACGGTTCCACCAAAGCAGACGTACCAACTGTAGAACAAAAAAGAAATCATAGATAACTCAGTGGTGTATCCAGAAATTAATAGATATGGTGGGGGGGGGGGGGGTGTACTCCGGTAGCCTTGCATGCCGTATAATCTCAGTGGATTTTATTGTTGTTTTTTCCACATACCAGCTCAACTATATGCTGGATACGCCATAAAATTCAACGAAAATGGTGACATCAATCTGTAATGACGAGATATCAATCACCGATAAAAGTATTCTTCTACACCGCATACAGGATGTGGAGGTCATGGACGTGGCAATCCCCCCTCAAATAATTTTGGAATTATATTTCTTTAATATATTGACCGTTAACCCTAAATAGATTGGGCTATTTTGGCAGTATTGAGGACGGGGGGGGGGGGGGGGGCATGATGGCTCCCCCTTGATATCTCGGCCGCGACATGACCGATCGCCGCGAAATTTTGCACAGACCTCGATAATCACGTAAAGAATACAAATCCATCGTTATTTTTATGTAAATCTTTATTTTTCTATTTAATATGATAATTTATGCAAATAATATGTGTGTACACACACATTTTTGAGTGATATTAAGTAATGAAAGGCCCTGATATTAAGTAATGAAAGGCACCTGGGAACGATCTTGTTATTGGGGTGCTGTGAGCACAAAAATCTCAGACAAGCCAAATAAGAAAAAGGGTCCTCAGCATTTTGGGGTTTCCTTTTAAGTCAAAAAATCTTAGACAAGCCCCCCCCCCCCCCAAAAAAAAAAAGGTGCTCAGCGTTTTGGGGTTTCTTTTTAACTAGTTTTTAGCTACAGCACCCCAGCACTCCCGGCTCCCATGGGCCTGAAAGGCCCTGGGGATAAAATTTCTATGTAAGAAGCTCTTTATAAACATAAAAAACATTATGAAAGAAAAAAAATGAAAGTGCTATCAATTCGTATGTATTCTATTGTTTTACGAATTTCTTATGTATTTCAAGGTGTTATCTGGACCACTGTTCAATTAGAATAGATGATTATAACAGCTTAAATACAAAATTATAGGTCATAATGGACATGAGGCCACAAAAGGTCATGTGACTCGGTTAATAGTACGACCGATTTTCGAATACTTGGTGTAAAAAATGCGCAAGACTTAAAAGAAAAAAGTCAGAGAGTGGCGTGGAGTAAAATGCAGCGGTTCGAATTTCGCGCCCCCAGTCCTTTTAGGGTTAAGTTTGAACATGTTAACTTATTTTTTTAGAATCAGAAATGCCGTACATGTATGGCCCATATCTACAGAGCGAGAAGCGTCATGTTCGATGGACATAAACTCTTTTCAAGAAATCCCTTATATATTATTATCTTCATCTAATGTCACATATTTTTCAGACCCATGGTGATACTAGCATTAACTATCATAAAAATACACCAGGAAGCAACTTCATAGATAAACCTAGAGCGTAATCACGGGTAATGAAAAGGCCCAGTGGGGGATCCATGGTTTTTTTGACGGGGCTTTTTTGACCCCCCCCCCCACATATACACACACCCCTCCCCCCCCCCCAAATAATGTTTTGCACATTATCTACTAAAATTCCTTCGGTGGGGGCACATTTTTTTAACTTTATGTTCTTAGTGTATGCCAGGTTTGGTTTTGCCGGGGAGCTGGAGGGCACGTGCCACGATGCTACTCTTTCCGTCAATGCCTACCTTATAAGGAGGGACGGGTTCTTTGAGATAACTGAAACCAATGACGAGAATGACAGTGAGAGCGTAGACGAAAGCGGCGAAGTGGAGGTAGTGGAAATTCTTGATCATCGCCGGCCGGTTGTCCTCTTGCCCGCACGCTGGAACACCGAAAACGAACTCGAGGATGGCTCGGATAAGGCCGATGAGGAATCCACACACCAGACCCCAGAAAGCTCCCTGAAGATGGAGAAGAAAAATAAGCGCAACATGAAGAGGTGATTATTTTTCGTTTTTTCTGTTTTTTTGTTTGTTTTTTTTTTGTTTCGTATATAGGAAACGAGGTGTTTTCTCTCACGGACCTATCGAAGTGGAGGGCGTTTTCCACACCAAGAAATCTGATCAGATCGTCCAGATGATATCCCCCTTCAAAAAATTGCAAACTCCGCCGCAAAAAGTGAAAATTTAAAAATGGGAAAAATTTGTACAGAAATTTGCATGAACATGTACACCTAAAAAAATGTTAATTTATTATTCCCTATAGCTTTACCAAGATTTGTAAAGGTGGGGGGGGGGGGGGGTTGGGTCAAATTCCCAACATGCGAAAAAAAAAAGGAAAAAGACAGAAGAAGTCATCAGTATTGGAGTGTTGATTAAACAACCACAAATCTCTAACAAACAAAATTCAAAATAATAATAATTCTTAAAATGTTGTCTGGAAAAAAGGGGGTGTCCCGTCATGCCCAAAAAAACCCCCGTGACTTTCCCCCACCGCTTACCGTCTCGTTAACCCGCTGGAACAAAATGGCGGCCGTGAAGACAGAGAAAACAGCTGGTGTGAGGTAAGAGTTGATTGCCTGCATGTAGGTGAAGAGCTCCCCCGAGCCGTAGGCCTGGATGATTGGGATCCAGAGCACTCCAAAAACCACCATGACAACCGTAGATAGTCTGCATGGCGGATAAAGACGATATTGCGATAAAGTTTGAAACATCCCAGGTAGCAATACTCCGTTGGATATATATGATATTTCATATAATAAAATACATAAGGAAAAGTGAGTGCATGACATCATCGGTTCACTCATTTGCATACCGCCCATGTTATGCATATCACTGTTTCATGAAATAATGCAAAACTTCAAAATGCCGTAACTTTCTTATTTTACATCCGATTTCAGTGAAATTTTCACTGTTACGCTTGTTTAATTTTACTCTATTTATTCAAATCAACTTGATATTAGGGGGTGGACTTGGCCTTTAAAGGGAAATATTCATGACAAAAAAGTTGCTTTAAAAGAAAAACAATAAGAAAAATAGATCAGTGAATCTTTGAGAAAAATCCGACAAAGAATAAGAGAGTTATGATTTTTTTTAATTCTAAGGAAATCTCAAATTGGCAACTCCAGGTCATGTGCCTGTGATATCCTGTGATGTCATGGATTCACTGCTCTCCATTTGTTTTTGTACACAAACATGAACACAAATATCTTTTTTTTTTTTGGGGGGGGGGGGGGGAATAGTAAAGGAATAGAGTTAGTTTAGACAAAAACACATGCCAAAATATTCCACCCTTGATAATACCTCAAACATAGGAATAAGGAAGATGTTATACACAAAAAGTGAAAATTAATAACTTTTGTTTTAAATATGCAAATATCCTTTCTTCGGGTCAATTTAACGAAAGAATATGCCTATGTTTAACAAGATGTATACAAAAACATGTTACTATACTTCGAGTACAGGAATAAAAATTATGTTTTTAGATGCAAAATGTAAAGTAATGACATTTCATTTACAAAAACAAATTGGAAAGTAGTGAATCCAGCATGACATCACAGGATATCACAGTCACATGACCCGGAGTTGCCACTTTGAGATTTCCATAGAATTCTAAAACTTCATAACTCTCTTATTCTTTGTCGGATTTTTCTCAAACTTTCACCGATCTATTTCTCTTATTTTTTTTTCTTTTATTTTTTCATGAATGTTCCCCTTTAAAAGAAGCAGAAAATTAAACTAACAGATCAGTGAATGTTTGAGCAAAATCCGATATGAAATAAGAAAGTTATGAAGTTTTGAAATTCTAATCAGTCAAACACTTCCCAATTTGTGTGACTGATCTGTTTATTCAATTTTACTACTTATTTTAAAACCAGGGTGGACCAGGGTATGATGGGATGGGCCGGGTGACCAAGCTTCGCGCACATTTTAAAAATTGTTAGGAATTTGTTATTCGATGAATGAATTGTCATATTCTAAATAATTTATTTAAATCGGTTTATACCAAACGTTAAGCAGAGTCTTCGACTAGAAATTGGTCCAACAAGAAAATTCGGAAAATTTTCGGAATATTGTGATTCAAAAATTCGATGTCGGATCGCAACGCGCTGCAACTGAAAAAAAGAAAAGAAAAAACAAAGTGTCATAAAATCAACGAGCCCAAAATTTGCGCACGTGAGTTTACAGCTAATTTATCCAACGTAATAATCCGTCAGAGGTGTATTTGTATTGATAAGCCTACATCCTGCATCCATTAACAAAAAAACAAATACAGAAAAAAAAAAATCACATTTGTACACGTAGAAAACGAAGCGTGCGTAAGTGGATCATGGTTTTATGCCATCTGTGAGAATCATCAAATCCAAGATTGATATTTCAAGAAATGAAGAGAGAGAGAGACCTATGACCAATCACTTGCAATTTTCATCGCTTTTACTTGGTATAAGGAAATAAATGTATTTATTTAACTGAAACATGTAAATGGTAGCTTTATTCATGTTCTGTGTGCATTTTTTAACCTTTCCTTCTACGGACGGAGAAGTGACAACCTTCAGATCTTTCGAATAATCTTGAAAATGGAATTTAATAATAGGCTCTATCCCAAATAACCCCATTGTGAATGGTGGCGGACCAAATTTGCCGCCAAGTTAATTTTATGAAGATAGAATTGATCTCAGATTTTCAAATTTGCAGACAGAGCTAACAATATTTTCCAACGAGCAAAGAAGAGTGTTGCGATTTGCCGACAATCGTCTTAAATTTCTGAATGTGACAACAAATGCCAAGGTGGAGGTTTCACACCCCCACACCAGGGCTGCCAACATTGGATAATAGTTGAGAGTGAGATTATACAAGAGGCGAAGCGCGAGGGAGGGAGGCGACCTAGCGAAGCGAGCGAGTGGGGGAGGGTGTGGGAGGAAGGCGTCCCCCGGCCCTCCCACGGTGTGGGGCTTTCTTATTTTTCAAAGTGAAATTGTGTGATCTGGTGCATACTTTATAAAGTATTTTAACAGATACCTAAAGGCTTTGTGCAGAGAGAAATTTATACAGATTTACATGCAAAGAAAAATATGATATTGATAAACATGGAATACCAAATTGATGAAATGCCAACCATGTCTTTATTTGGTCCACTTCTCTGTTTGCAGATGATGGGAAGATGCAACAAGCAAGCATCCAAACAGAGAATTTCTTGAGCTTGATAAGTCTATCTCGATTCTCGATCAAATTGTCAGGGGCCGTATTCTGAAAAAGATGTTAACTTTTATGTTAGTAAAACGATGTTAATTGTCATAACAAATCAAAATCAGGACAAGTCATTGGTTAATGATTGCGCAAAGATGGCTGTGTTCGTGTAAAGCTAACAGAGACATCTGCCCAAGCACCAATGATAAGTGTTTATTGCGCACAATTTCAGTTTGTTATGACAATTAACATAGTTTTCCTTAACATAAAAGATAACATAGTTTTTATAATACCGCCCCAGGTCTCGATCTCTGAGCTGATGTAGTGCTGATTCAAAATGTGATACGCGTATATGTACGGCCGGTCCGGGTATAGCGCTGCATGCCTATGGGCGCGCGTCGCCTGGGCGAGACTTTTACGTTACGTGGACGTGGTTGGCCTGCCGTCCACACACAAATTATGTCAGGCCAGCTAGGTTCGGATCTTACACCATAGAGTGTATGTAACTTATGTCTTACCTATGTGTCTTACACACGCACGTGCGCGCGAACTGAGATCGAGGCTTTCGACAAAAGGTGGGAAAACTTCACAGCTTTCCACAAAAGAAGGGGAAAACTTTCACAACTTTTTCAGCGCTTCCTAAATTCTTGATTTGGTCGCATAATTTATTCATATCTATCAATTTTTATTATTATTTAGTTATTTAAAGGGATACACAACCGCAGATTGAGGACGTTTTAATGCCGCGAGGAGGCACCGTGATCGTTACCTGATCATGCCGTTGCCCCGCGCGGCGCAAACCTCGGATAGACTGGTCGCCGCACAAACATGCACGCTCCGCCTGAGCTCGAGCTTTTGTGCGAGATTTGGTCGGCTTCGTGCTGTCGAAATGTAATCCCACTTAGTCAAACGGACGCTTTCGACGCACAAACTTTGTGTACGAGTGAATGGGGCTTACGCAATCCTGACATTCCCTACGGCCGCCCGGTGGCGTATCCCTTTAAGATTTGTGCGTGAAAAATTTCATTATTAGCGTGAGAGCGTGAGAATTGGGTGAAATGCGTGAGTGTTGGCAGCCCTGCCACACTACGGTGTGAGTCACGAAAAGGAAAACCCAGATTCAATCACAAATATCGTTGTAATTAGTTGATAACGGATGTATTAAAAGTTATTCATCTTATAGCCTAACATGTTCTCTTTAATTTGTAAACAAATCTTTCGGCATATTACTCCCAGTGTTAAAGATCGTATGCTCGATCTGTAATGAAAAACACAAGTCAGAAAAAATTGGAACCAGCGGGATTCGAACCTGTCATCTACTGCTTGCCGGGCAGCGACTTAACCACCAGGCTATTCTGGTTCACGGCCAAGTCACGACGAACTAGAATCAAATACCCAAGATCCTCTTCTTTCTGACTCATTAATATTCAAACGGTCCGCCGTAGACAATGGTTAGTAAACGAAGAAGCTTGACTGGGGAGGAATTTTTAATTTGTAAACAAATCTTTCGGCATTACTGGGAGTAATATGCCGAAAGATTTGTTTACAAATTAAAAATTCCTCCCCAGTCAAGCTTCTTCGTTTACTAACCATGTTCTCTTTAGTTTGACATCTCGATCAATAAAATCTGTCCGCGGAAAGCTGAACAGCAGTGTTTTGCCCCGATTCATGCCAAATTTGCCTATGCCAAAGTTTTCGATGAAATGGATGGGCAACCCGAGGTTCCAGTATTATAGGTTTTCCCGCCCAATTTCATCACAGTTGCATTCGAATTCATGAATAGGCGTTCAAATTCGAACAATTTTCGTCAACTCTCTGCTCTCATGGTTCATTTTCATTCTTTAAGCATTCAGTTTCGTTTTATATCATTCCTTTTAAATTTCATTTCACTCAATTTAGAGAGAAATCCATTCAATTTAACGACGCGAAGTTGTCATTCAATTTCGCGCCAAATACCAATTTAAATTTCATTTATCGGCACACACCTTCGCACTTTGAACTTTCGAATTCAATTAACATAAACAAGTTCTGTAGTTCTATGTAATTCTTACCTCATTTTTTCACGTCATATGAAACCCTTTTCACTGTTTTTTATTATATAGTTTCTTTCTCATTTTCAAACTTTCATTTTCAAAGTTTATTTTAATCATATTTCATGTTTATTCCTAGAGTGTCGGTCAGTTCTAGGGAGTCTTCCTGGTTGCCAATTGCTTCAGCCAACCTAATCATGTCCGTATTCGAGATATTCATGTACTCTCCTGGAGCCGCCGCCATAGTCGTGTATAAATGAATTGTATACAGGCCCCTATATAGGAGCCGGGTGTGCTGGGGGTGGTGCAGCACCCCCATAATTTTTTGAGGGGGTGCACAGCACCCCTAGAAGGCTGAGGATGCGGGGGTGCTGTAGGGGGTGCTGTATAGCCAGCAAAATTCTGATGACTATTTTTTTGTTTAGCTTGTCAGAGATTTTTGGAGTTAAAAAGAGAACCCAAACTGTTGTGAATATCACAAAATCCTGGATCCGCCGCTGGCTGTAGCACCCCCAGTTTTTATATGGGGACACTTGCCCTTGCACTTAAAGCACCTTGATCGGGCGCCATTCATAGATAAGCAACATGCATACCAAAAACATTTTTTTTAGTCTGCTCACAGCACCACCAGTAACAAAATCGTTCCCAGGGGCCTGATTGTATGTATAAATTATGAAAGTGGAGTTATATGAGCTGTTGCTTCGATGACGGTTTGTCAAAGGAATGAGAAATTTCAATATAAGGCAAATGTCCAATTTCAAGGTGCATATAGTTTGCATAATTTATTCAAACAGATGCAGATTACAAAGAATATAAGCAGTAACGAAAAACACTGACCAAATGCTAAAGTTGCTTGCCTATTCGTGAATTTGAATTCCTTAACGTTCATCAGGTCAGTACTGGTGCGAATTTGAATGCATTTTTAATTTGAACGCGCTTTTTACACGTTTACGTGAGAAAATCATGAAATCGCATGGTAATAAAATTAAATTGAATGAACTAGTTAGCTTTTTGAATGTTGATCTCGGTGATCATACAAATTCGCTCGAAATTGAATGATCGCATCGTTAAATCGGATGCAATTTTGACGAAATTGGGCGGGAAAACCTATATTAAAGTGATTTTGGTAAGTTTGTAGAGGCTTGATAAAATCTGAGCTGCCTGGCCTTACATGCTATCAGTGTATGTAATATGGTGTAAAAATTAAGCCCGGGGGGGGGGGGGGAGCACTTCAAAGTCATATCCTTCACAAAAGTAAACATATGCATTTGACCGGAAATGCCAGTCTCATTTCCCCCATAGACTCAGTGTTAGACTAAAGCGTATGGCCATACGCTTTCGTATAAAATGGGAGTATTCAGTCATAGATATCTTAATAATAACATTATACATTTGAAAACCTTTCTATGCCTGGCTATTTATTTATCCTTTTGAACATCATTATACAAGACAGATATCAAAATTCAACAATTAAATCAAGCCTCCACAAAGTTACCGAATACCTTTAAAAGCCGAGTGGTTTCCATTCAAACTGATTGCATTCGCACATGAAGAAAGTAACTACTGAACACCATTTATCCCAAACTTCTTGGGCAAAGGCAATTTTGATATGTTTTTGTAAAATGGCCAGCGCTCAGTCACCCATGATTGCATTTGGCTGAAAAACACATAAAATTAAAGAAGACATTATTAACTATCACACCAATATAAAAATCTTCAGTAATTGCACTTGGTTTGGTGTATATTAAGGCTTGAATATGGTTTTCCTCTTTTCTGACTCACAGTGTATATACTTCACTTACTTTCCCACGATAACTAGCTCAAGCTCGGTCGACCTCGGTCTGATCTTATACCAAATATCGAGGACAAACATAGAACTTGAAGCATTGAAAATCGACGTCAACGAACTTATCATGGCAGCAAGCATGGTGGCAAGCATCAGGCCTCTCAGTCCTATATGTGCAATAAATAACACGTTATCATGATTATTGGAACCCTTTCCCTTGTATTTCATGCTCGGAACTTGAAATTACTTATTGTAAACGTGGAATCGTCTACGAATATACATTATATGACAACTTATTCCGATCTACAGCGGTATATCGGGTACCATTTGTATTCAATATCAGTTTGTTTATATAAATTAATATTTTGAAGAGTTTAAAGACCGTATACACACGGACCTTGAAGGCCCGTCACGATAATCGATTCTATATCCCGTCTGGGCACTTTTGCGTTTTTGGTTATTCTTGCAGATATTGAAAGAAATAAGTTTTATTTAAAGCGAGATTATCTGGAAAAGGATTCATATGTGAGGAGAAACCGTCGGTAAAATTGTATATTATTATTGGACTTTAATATTTGCACTGTTAAGTCAATTAATCAATATCTCTCATTCATACGATTGTATTAATCTTTGAAAATGTAATATTAGTTATTCATATCAATGTATTCATCTTATCATGAACTTAAACATAATTATCTTTACGCGGACTTTAAAGCGAGCTATGGATCGTACGTGTCAATGTACAAATCCCCTTCTTACCGGTTGGCATGAGTTCTACCACAAGTCTCGGGTAAGCGATGTCTGAGCATCCGGCTCGATTCCCGCACACGCTCTCGCAAGTATCCGGGTCAACACAGGCTACATAGTCTAGTAATTTACGAAAATGACCTCACACAAATTACAACAGAAAATATTTCAACTGTTCAAGTCTCATGAATATGACATCCAAGTGGTGGAAAGTATTACAAAATACTGAAATCTGTGATAATCATTTTCCATTTTCGGTCATTATAATACGTAGGCACAAACAGTGTCAAATATACACATAGATGGTTCAACTCATTTTCAGCTGGACACACCCTGACGCACATCCTTTTTTGTGTGGTTGTCCAATTAAGCAACATGTACCGTATTGTGCTCAAATTGAACTGAGTTGACCGAACTATTATGTTTGTATATCCGTGATTTTGAGCCACAGCTTGCAAGGACGCACTCTGATTAAAACAAATAATTACATTTCAAAATATATATTGTTATGTAACATAAAGACGGAAATAATGACATCGCGTGAGGGCAGAGAAGAGTGAAGGAGAGAATTGATGAAAGAAAGAGAGAGAGAGAATGAGAGGAAGAAAGGGAGAGGGGAGAGAAAGGGAGAGAAAGAGAGAGAGAATGGGAAACAAGATGGGAAGAGTTAGATGGAATATATCAGTTTGTAGTACGAGGCTGCATGATGACCAAATATAAAACTTCATTTCCAAAAAAGTAAACTATTTATATCGAAAAAGTAGCCGCTATCAAGCTTAATTTCCTTTATATATAACTTTATTGGGGAACCCGGTCTTGCAACCATAGATTATTCAGGTGAATTTGCGGAGGGTGGATTAAATAAGATATGGCGTATTGTGAGATGCACTCATCGTTGCTAATAACTTTTTTTTTTCAAAATGGCATTTTCCCGATGAACAAAAACAAACATAATATTATAAACAAAAACAAAATGATATTTTATGCGGCAGCGAACATAAAAATGGAAATACTTCTTGGAGGGTTCTGGAAATTAAAAAAACCTGGCTCTTGCCGTTGTACACTCTAAAACCTAAATTGTGAAAATCAACATTGAGAAGGCCAAGGACTGACAATATCTTAAACATGCTGAATGTAACATTTGTAGTGTTAGATACAGCAATATGAATAGTGTGATAAAAATCGATATCACCCTTTCAAATGTTGATTTAACACTTTTTAGAATGCATTGTCTTTCAAGAGGAGAGTGGCATACTACTGATCATTGTAGGGCAATTCAAGTTGACGCCAATGATTGGTATTATTTTTTGTCTTTGTCTTTGTTTCAACCAGATGCTTATTTTTCACAACCAAATCATTTCATTAAATCAATTTGTAGCCTATCTTACAATTTTATGAAATCAAAGTTGTTGGATAGTAAATTTTGCCCATATCGGATATGTTTGACTACCTTGTTGCCATTATTATTATCATCATGCATTCGTGCCAATGTTTATGTCGAGTAATACATCTAGTGACAAATGTTCATCTAAATTTGAAAGTAATAATGTTTTATCTTAACTGATTCGTAAATTAATAATAATATTATTTGACATTAATTACCAATACCAACACTAATGTGATGTAGCAGCAATATGTACAAATTTTGCTTTAAAATAGTTTTGAAATCAGGAGACTGTTTGCCTACCATTGGTACGGATAATAATTTTGTGTTTGCGTTTATGAATCCTTCGAGTAATAATTTAAAGATCATCGTACATAATATACAGATGTATTCAATTAAAATATGGATCTTAACTCAAGGCATGGGTCATCTTAAAGTCTTGTCAAGTTGTCACTAAATATTCTATTACAGGCCCAGCACTCAATTATGTTTCGAAGTGTGCACGTGACCCTTCTCATGACGGCCCAAAAAGATGACAAAAAGAAACTATAGAGAATCAAGAGACAGAAACAATAAAAAGGGAGAAGGCATAAAGAAGATGTTAAGACCTCTCCCTCACCCTCCCCCCTCAGTCTCCATGCTCCGCACTGCATCACCCTTGTTGAGAAAACGGAGAGAGAAAACCGTTCCAAAGCACCGCTTTTTTTTTCATTCCATTGTTCCGGCCGTTCTGGCCCGCCCCGCCCCGGCCCGTTTCGAAGACACCATACTTGCCATGACACACAGCGTATTTAGCGAATGGGAGCTTGTGTGTGGGAACCAGGGTAGCGTTTCATCAAACGGTCATAGGTGCGGGTTCGCCGACATCCCATTGAAACGCGTGTATCTAAATTAACATGCGTTTCAATAAGATGTCGGCGAACTTGTGGTTGTGACGGCTTGGTGAAACGATGCCCAGTTCCGTAGCACAAACGTATTGTAATCCAGTTCCAAAGAGCCCCGTTTTTCAAATATGTTAGTAGTTCCGAAGATCATCCTTTTTCATGATACGCTCGTTCCGAAGCCTCCTTTTTTTCGTCTTTCCGGCAGCACATACCCACCAATTTTTGGGTCGAGTGCCGCCCCCAGGGCCCCATGAGTTCCCCTAATGACAGCCAGTGCCCCTTAAATGACTGGACCCATGTTACACAACGTGAAAGCGATTACACACGCGCTATAGAAATCGCGTATACGCTGTTCACCTTTCTCTGTTCGGAGTATGGAAATACGCGTCAGTCCGTGACGATCGTGAAGGAGACATAGCGCACACAATTTATACATGGGTGGTTGAGAAAAAACATTTAAAAAACCTAATTTCCACCACTTGGATTTCTTAGGACTTTTTACATGTTACAGAGGAGACCTTCATTGGTAAGGCACACGTGTCAGATTTTATGTTACAATTTGTGTGAGGTTCATGCCTTATTTTTCATATTGCACTAACAAGACCTGCAGATTCAAATTTCAGGAGGAAACATGATGTTAATAGCTCATTTCCCATTAGTACTGATATTCATTTACATTTGATTTAATTTTTCTTTTATTTTAAAATTTTTTAAGAAGTACGAAAAGCAAAATCACTTAATCCGTCCAGAACTAGAGCTCCAAGATATTCAGCAGAAGCTTGACGCCTTGTGTACCCATGAAATTAACACAAAACGACAGATTTCCGATGATGCAAAACATAGCCCAGTACATTGGCGTATCCAGGGGGTGGCGCAACAGGCGCCCCCCCCCCCTTATTGGCCGTTGTAAAAAAAAAATGTTGTTCATTAAATAGGCTTCAAAATTGGTCACATATAGGATTTTTTTTGCATCTCAGCCCTTCTTCAGAAGCAAAAATTTTCCAAAGGGGAGGGGGCACCCCCTCCCCTTAGATCCCTCCCCCAGGACGGCGATCAATAATGCCTGGATACGCCCCTGGTCCAGTAGACGGTACCAAATACCATGTACATGACCGGGAAAAGTTGTTAAGCACAAGGTTTTTTGTTGTTTTGTGTTCTATATGGGTATTGAGGTAAATTCAGCTTGGTTGCCACCTTGGCAACCTTGAGCAATTTTTTAAATTAGCTAATTAGCATAGTCATCTAATTAGCATATGCGCAATATATGGAATTCTTTGTCATGGTTTATCAAAAACCCTAATAACATAAATAATACAACTTTCCTAGGGTTTCCATGATGAGGAATTCATTTATGACACCAGCTTTTAATTTCAAGTAATGCAATTGACGTAATTAGCATAATATGCATAATGAGCAATCAGCAAATGAGCAATATATGGCCTTCTTTGTCACTGTTTATCTAGAAAGACTGAAACATAAGTTTTTCTAGGGTTTTCTATGACGAGTAATTCATTTAAGTAACCAGTTTTTATTTTTAAGTAATGCAATTTGTGTAAATAGGATAATTAGCATAATGAACTAATAAGCATATGTGCAATACATGGACTTCTTTGTCATTGTTTATCCAGACGGCCTGAAAACATAAATAATACAACTTTTCTAGGGTTTTCTATGACGAGGAATTCATTTATGACACCAGTTTTATTTTTAAGTAATGCAATTGTCGTAAATAGAATAAATAGCACATTGAGCTAATAAGCATATGTGCATTATGTAGACTTCTTTGTCATTGTTTATCTAGAAAGCAAGAAAATGGTGTAATTGTAGATGTAGTATAATTAGCCTAATTAACATAATAAGTAAATTTGCATATTTACATCTATTGATAATCCAGGAAATTCTTGGGTGACACATAATGTGTATACATTATCCTTATTAGCATAATTAGCAAATTAACCAGACAATTGCCTAATGGCCTTTTGAATTTTTGTCCGACAGGACAGAATACCCAGGTATTCACTTGTAATCTCCCACCAGTAACATATTAAAGATATGAAGAAATGGTTTGGGTCGACTGAAAGATGGTTATGGTGGTAAAATATATTTAGAATGTTCTTCTTTTCTTCTTTTTCTTCTGTGAGTTTATAGGTGTAGGAGACAGAATTAAGAAAATTCGTTGTATATTATCTGGACATATTAGTACACGGAAGTTTAAGGTATAGTGCCTCTACTCAGATGCATAGTTAATGAATTACAAAATTACTATCATTGCCACATTGAACATGGTTGACATCTGAGATAAATGTTGGTCATTATAAAAATGTGTACACATTAAATTTGTCATCCCAAAATTTTCTGGATTAACTAAATCAATAAATGCAAATATACAAATTTACTTATTGTGTTAATAGGCTAATTATACTACATCTACATGGAATATATTCTCATAAACTAATTTGTTGTCCTTAAAAAGTGCACCACCATGAGATACTCTGTCCTCATGAGAGCTAAAGAATCTCCCTTGGTGAAAAGTGTTTCTACAAGAAATGGAAACATTGTGTGCAAAATGACAAACGACGAAATAAAGTCAATCTCATCACCAGATGGCCTGTTTGATGTCGGTGTTGACAGCATTGAGTACGACAAGTTTAAGCTTCATCTCTTGAAATAAGTTGTCTAATTATTATGCAGTTCTTCAACCTCTTTCACAAACCCTTTAAATGACTGATGGTTTGTTACATTCTTATAAATTGTCTCCTAACAACTTTAATTCTGTTCTTGGTTTCAATACCGAAGGTTCCTTGAACGTTTCGCATATAAATATTCGATCTTTGAATAAGAATATCGAAGGCTTAAAATTGTTGTATGAGGATTTCCTTAAAGTGAAGTTTGATATTATTGGCCTATCGGAAGTTTGGAGTGTTTATAATAAATCTGTCTTAAATTTACAGGGATATACCTTGGAAGTTAAATGTAGAGAACACAACTTAAGAGGAGGGGGAGTCGGAGTTTATATTCGTGCATCTTATGAATATATATTGTTAGATTATGATGTATCTCATGCTGAATCAATTTGGTTGGAAGTTAATGTTTCCAAACATCAGAAAATAGTTGTTGGTGTCATTTATAGAAAGCCCAATACAGATATTTCAGATTTCCAAGAAAGTGTTTTGCGTGTACTTGAAAAAGTTAAAGTAGATAAGCATAAATGTATTTTGCTCGGGGATTTTAATATTAATGCATTATGTACAGGTGGGGCAGCAGAGAGTTTTGTAACAGCAATGCAATGTTTAGGTTTGACTCAAATGATAGAGTCACCAACCAGAGTGGCAAGTGGTACTGCATCATTGTTAGATCATGTATATACAAATTTAAACATGTTTGTAACTCATTCAGGAATAATAGAATGTGATTTATCTGATCATTTTCCAGTGTTTATATGATTTCAGAATTATTTCAAACCAAATCAAACTCGTGACAAAAAAGTTTTGTTTAGATGTTATAAAAATTATGACAATGAAAAATTTAATGAAGATATTGCTAATCTTGAATGTTCAAGAATTTATGATTGTGAAGATGTGAATGTGGCCTACTCTACATTCTGTGCTTCTATTATCGAAGTTTTTAATAAACATGCACCGCTTGTAGAAAAGCATAAGTCGGAGAATACTACGAAGTGTAAAAGGCCCTGGATCACTCGTGCTATTATGAAGTCTATACGTAGGAAACATAAATTGTATTCAAAAGTCCTAAAGTCAAATTATAAAGAGGAGAATTTTATAAAGTGTAAGAGATATAGAAATGTTTTAACTACTGTTTTGAAAAATGCTAAAAGGAATTATTATAGTACTTTGTTAGATGAAAATAGGAACAACACCAGCCAAACATGGAGGGTTATTAATGAATTACTAGGGAGTAAGAGTGGTTCAGCAAAACAAATAAACAAACTTATTACACAGGCAAATGGACAGAATGAAGAAATAACCAGTACATCTTCTATTGTAAATGAATTTAATAATTTCTTTATTAATATTGGACCCAGCTTATCTAATGCACTACCAAAGAAAGATAATGAATTTGTAAATTATCTAGGGACACCCGTTGAGAAAATCTTTTTTTGGGGAAACCGGTTACGTGTACTGAAGTCTTAAACCTCCTTCAGTCATTAAACACAAAGAAAGCGAGTGGCCATGATAATATCCCGGCACGGTTATTAAGAGATTGTGCATACCATATTTCAGCAATTTTAGTGTATGTTTTTAATCTTTCACTGGAAACTGGTACATTTCCTGATGAAATGAAAATTGCGAAAATTACCCCTTTATATAAGAAAGGATCTAATTTTGATTGTGGAAATTATAGACCAATATCAGTTTTGCCTGTGTTATGTAAGATATTTGAAAAGATTGTTAATGTCAGAGTGCTTAATTTTTTGGAAACAAATAGTATATTATATCAGCATCAGTATGGTTTTCGAAAAAAATATAGTACTAAGCTGTCAATAATTAATTTGATTAATGCAACATTGAAATCTATGGATGAAGGGAAATGCACACTTGGAATTTTTATTGATTTCCCAAAAAGCATTTGATACTATTGATCATAGTATATTGTTACGAAAACTATCCCATTATGGTATACGAGGATTGCCCTTACAGTGGTTTCAAAATTATTTTCAGAATAGATTCGAGTTTGTAAATAACGGGAACACATCATCAGATATGCTGCAAATCAAATGCGGTGTCCCACAGGGTTCTGTGTTAGGCCCAACTCTATTTTTAATGTACATTAACGATTTGCCACTAGTCACTGACTTTTTTAACTTTAGACTATTTGCAGACGATTCTAACTTATTCCACACATTTCCAGCTCGCCAATGTGTTATTGATGTACACGAGGTTAATACCCATTTGAAACTGGTGCAAGAATGGTGTTTTGCGAACAGGCTAACAATTAATTCAACAAAAACTAATTTCATACTTTTAAGCAGTCGGAGGATGAAGCCTGTTTTAGGAGGAAGATTTGAAATATTTGGGAAAGAAATAAAAGAGGTTGATGTGGCTACCTTTGTTGGTATACATATTGATAAACATTTGACTTGGAGACCCCACATTGAAGTGGTAAATCAAGGCATAAGAAAAAAGGTTGGTGTTTTGTTTCAAAACATACACTGATATTGTTATATAAAACTCTTATACAACCGCATATCACATATGGTATTGAGGTGTGGGGGAGCACTTACAAAACATACCTCAATAGTATACTTTATACACAAAAAATGGCAATGCGAGCTATTACCTTTAGTGGTTTTAGATCTCACACACGGCCAATATTCCAATCTATGAACATTTTGAATGTTTTTGAGGTACATCATATATCTGTAGCCACTTTTATGTTTGATTTAGTACATAAGAATCTACCTCACTCTCTTACAGATTATTGTACAATCATACAGCATAGTTATTCAACGAGACAAAGAGAAGGGGGCCAGTTGCATCTCCCACTTTTTAAAACGACTCGGGGTAGATTTTCATTGTCCTTTGTGGGTAGCGATTGTTGGAATAGACTACCTAGTGATATCAGATTGGAAAGAACACGATCTAGATTTCGGCATTCTATAAAGCTTTTTTTATTAAAAGATAAATAAGTTGTTTTTTGTTTTTTTGTTTTTTTTGGTTTTTTTTAAGTTTTTGTTTATATTTGTATTGAGTTATACTAATATGTCTATTTAATTCCTTACGTTTGTTAAATTATTTGATTACACAACTCATTATACCTAGTGTTAATCTTAGACTTTAGGATTGTTACGTTTATATAGTTATTCTCATTGTACAGTTTACTTAGTTAACATATTAATTCAGTACATTATACCTTTGACCTGGGGCAGGCTCGACTAGCACATGTGCTATTTTCTGGTTCCATTTTACAATTAATTTTTGCTTTTGTTTTTTGATTTGATTGATTTTTGATTTGTCATGTTTATCATGTGTAAAATGTTATACCGTTATATTGTAATACATGTATGTTCTTCTTGTTGGTAAATAAATCAATCAATCAATCACCATTTTCTTGCTTTCTAGATAAACAATGACAAAGAAATCTACATATTGCACATATGCTAATTATGCTATTTACGACAATTGCAGTTATAATAAAAAATAAAAAAACTGGAGTCATAAATGAATTCCTCGTCAAAGAAGTCCATATATTGCACAGTGTTGTAGTCAAGGCCCAAACCCCCAAAGCCAAAGCCAAGGCCAAGACCACGGTATTGACTAGCTAGACCAAGGCATTGACCAGCAAGGCCAAGGCATTGACCCTCAATGCCAAGGCTTGAAACCTCAAGACCAAGGCACTAATGAAGATGATAAAATGGAACATACAGAGACGGAGGTTCACGCACGCATACACACACACACACACCCACAAAAAGCCTGGTGAAAAAAATATTAATTATTAATTTTCATAACCCCTCCCCCTCCCCTTTTTCATAACCTACATTTTGTAGATGTATTGTTATCTTAACGGGTAATACGTAGTTATATATTTGTGAGCGAGTGAAGTGAGGTAGCGAATATAAAAAGGGACTTCGATTTTTTCTGATACTGCTATTCCCTAAAATGTGGACTTTTTCTTAAACAAAGCTTGATCGGGAGCTTGCATTTTGTTAATAAATCATGCAAGACTGTATATGTATTTTATTATAAATTTAACAGGAGATATGTCACTGCTATGTCAAATTCATTAAATTTTGGAAATACTTCGTTCAAACGTACAAAATGTTCACAAAAAGATAAGAAATGCAAGTACATTTGTTCAAATCTGCTCTTGTATCTTATACGGTTTTACTGTTATCATCATCATCATCATCATCGTTACTATTATCATTATTGGTTATATTTTTGCTATAATAACTATTATTATTATAATTATTATTGTAAATATTATTATTAGCATTAATTAGGCCTGGAACCCTAACACCCAAGGCCTAGGCATGCCAAGGCCAAGGCATCAAATTGCAAGGCCACGGCATTGAAAAAAAGAGGCCTTGAGGCCAAGGCCGAGTATCAAGGCACTACAACACTGTTGCACATATGCTAATTAGCTCATTATTCTAATCATGCTATTGCGTTACTTCAAAATAAAAACTGGTGTCATAAATGAGTTTCTTGTCATGTAAAGCCCTAGAAGAGTCGTATGCCTATTATTTACGTTTTCAGGCTTTCTGGATAAACAATGACAAAGAAGTCCATATATTGCACATAATTATGCTAATTGTGCTATTTACGACAATTGCATTACTTAAAAATGAATCTGGTATTGTAAAAGGATTCCCCGTCATAGAAAACCCTAGAAAATTATATTTATGTTTTTTTTCGCTTTCTGGGTTAAGATTAGCAACTTTAATATTATATATTGCATATATGCTAATTAGATGATTATGCTAATTAGGCTAATTATAAAAATTATAAAAAATTGCTCTAGGTTGCCAAGGTGGCCAAGGTGGCAACCAAGATTTACCTAAGTACCCATCTACAACACGAATAAACAAAAAAATGTACTTAACAACTTTTCCAGGTCTGAAAATCTTCTACAAAAAAGACAGAGGGAGGAAGGTAAAACAGAATCTGGAAAGAGAGAAAAGGAGAGAAAGAGAGAAAGAGAGAGAGAGAGGGGGGGGGGGTGGGAAGGAGAGATGCGAGAAGGAGTTGCACAAGGTCGCATAAAAAAATTGCAATTGCAAAGAAAATATGTGATTATTCATGAACATGCAATAAAAAGAAAATGTATACCAATATACATGTATAGTTGGAAAAAAAAGAACACCTTTTCCCGAACACTTACCAAACTAAATATAAATGCGGCAGACCTTAATAGTCCCGATACATCCCTCTCTTATACCATGTATACACTTATCCATATTGAGGCCAGGGGTGTCCCTAGGGGAAGCTGGGGGTGGGGGTGTAACGCCCTTATTTGAACTCTTCTGATTACAAAAATCTAAGAGCCCTATCGGCAAAATGCAGAAATTTATTACTGGTACTTATTTTTTTTCTTTACTTGCTGGAAAATAATTGGCTAACTTGTCGGCAAATTTAGTCCGACTCCCCTTTCCCCATTCAAAAATTTCTAGCGATGCCTCTGATGCGGTGTTCTTGTATTTGATATGCACTGACCTGGCCACAAGCTTCGGCTGATCATTCCGGGGATGATCATGAGGAACATTGGGAGGATCTTGAAGTACCCCGTCATAATGCAAGCCCCCTTGCCATGGGTCACATTCTTGGCTGCGAGTGTACGTTGGACAATCACCTTGCAATTAGTAAAGTAGAGAAATGATAATTACCATGTCGATATTTTATTCTCAACGGTTTCAGTCAATTCACCCACATAATATATCGGAGGTTTTTTTAAAGTTGGATAACCATGCCGGGTAAGGCCAATCTACTGTAATGTAGTCTCTATAAATAAAGAATGAATTTTCACTCCTTCGGGAGTCACGTCAGTGATCACTCATTTAGGAGTGGATATCGAGTCAAAATCAAATGCTCTCTAAAGAAAAAGTGAATTCCCCCCAAATGTTCACTCCCCCGACGAGTCACGTTAGTGATCCCTCGATTATTTTATAGAGTATCCCACCGCTGCCGCCATTTTAAGAAAGTCATACACATCTATTTCATAACTTTCAAATTTCATAACTTGATGAGGTTTATTCCGTCAATGAATTTTGTGACGCAATTCAATAGCGGAGTCATCGGTTGAAATTCGAACAATAGCTTACAAACGTGTGGGTGTGTGTGTGTGGGGGTGCGTTTGTTTAGCATTATGTCCGAGGACATTTTCGGACAGAGAACAAAAAAAAAATCATGACAACAATGGTCCTCGGAAGCCGGACAATAGTCCTCGAACGTCGAACAATGAATTTATGCCTTATTCCGTCGACTGTCCGAGGACGAGTAACAATAGAGGAACAATAGTTGTCCTCGGAAGTAAAGCCATGTAAACGTGCGTGTGTGGGCGTGTATATGTGTTTGTGTGTATAGGTGTGTAAATATGTGACTCAGTAAATTTTTGCCCCCCCCCCCCCCCCCCCCCAGTGTGACCCAGTGAGATGCCACTTCCGTCTCCCTGGTTGACCTACCTGATTAGTGCACCAGAAATAACAGCCCAGGACCAAGGCCCCAAAGACCGAGCCTGGCCATGGCAAACTGGAATCATCAGCCGGATGGAAAATATGCCAAGTGCCCTCTTGGGGGATGCCACAGGAAGTATTACCCCAGATCTGGGTTGTGTTGGGGATGGCCGCCATGTAATTCAATCTAAGTGTATCCATCGACCAGTCAATTTTCGAAAAAGCTGTGAAAAAAAAAGTTATGAATGATGGAAAAATATGACCAGTAGTTTAAAAGCGTTTCTTAAAAATATATTAAATGTAACTGCTTCTGTATCATCCTACTTTTTAATGAATTTCATCACCTTTCGAGGTTCTTATCGAACAGCTGCATCCAGAAAAAATATATCGCTACATGTTTTTGACCCATTCGATTTTTACCAACTATCAGCATTACTTCGTTTATCCGACGGTATACTTCCGAAAATGAAATATGGTTCATTATTCAAGAAAATGGAAGAGGGTTCATTATTCCGAAAATGATATAGGGTTCTACCAGTATTTCATTTCAATTATGAACCTTCGAAATCATGAACCCTATTTCATTTCCGAAATTACGAACCCTTTTTCATGTTCAGAATTTTGACCCCCATTTAAGTTTCGGAATTACGAACCTTCAGAATAGCGAACTTTTTGTAATTCTGAACTATAAAACTGAAAACCTTCGGAGTTATGAACCTTCAGAAAAACGACAAGTAACCATTTTACCTATTCCCGTGAGTGCGAAGGCGCCGATCATCATAATGACAGCCTGGATAGCGTCGGTATAGATGACAGCCTTGAGTCCACCAGCTACCGTGTAGACAGCGGTCATCAGCAGGAGTACGACGATTGATGTATAGATGTCCCATCCCAAGGATTGCTGGATCACCAGGGATGCGGCATACATCTCGCTCTGTGGATACCAGTGAATTGATAAGACGTACCACCCCAAATCACACCAACAAGACCGACGCCAGACCGACAACAGACAGAACAAAGATTTACAGTACCCGAATGGCCAAGAACGGTCGGTTTAGAGTCGGTGTGGAGTCGGTTTGGCGGTGTGACTCAGGTATGTTGTTTTTCGTCAGATCAAACTTAGCGGGAACAGCTTGAAGGGGCAAAATAATATTGCTCACTGTTGGTCATGAATTTCAACTTCATCAGAAATTATTGCTCTCATTACAAAAGTTAACGTTCATTGCTTTGTGTAAATTTACGGAAATCGAAGATGCATCAGACTGCAAAATATTTTATCACTCAGTTTTCACTGCCAACCAACCCCAGACATCTACCACCGGACGAAACACCCCCTAGGAAGTACCCCGTCCTACCATCCCTGGATTGATAATATATATATATATAATCAATCCAGGGATGGTAGGACGAGATTTGCCAAAGCTGTTGTATATGTTATTTCCTTACAATAATGTTATTAAGAATAATTTATTCCAATGTATACATGTATTCAAAGCATTCGCTTGGATCCAGCTGAAGCACTAGCGGCTTGTCTTGTTCATAAACTCATCTGCCCCCGACAAGAGGAATTAATTAATAAGGTTGAGGATTTGTCAATCTGTCGGTCAATTGAATCTGGTGACGCCGAAATCACTAACCCGTCTCCGTGGTCTAGTGGTTAAGGCATTGGCGTTCTAAGCCAACGACCCGGGTTCGATTCCCGGCGGAGACATTTTTTCAGCCTTTGCAAAAATTTCAAAAAGGGAGGACAGCTCTGGGGAACTTTGATTGAGCTACGCACCGTTATTCTCGCAATTTCTTTCACATTTATATATATATATATATATATATATATTTTTTTTTTTTTTTTTTTTTTTTTTGGGGGGGGGGGGGGTTCAACACTGGAAAAGTGGATCTTTCTGAGGGAGCGAAGCGACTGAGTAGGGGTGGCGGGTGGGTGGGGGTGAGGGGGCGTGCCTCTCCAAGGGTATGGGCACGATCGTAGTCAGATTTATTTGACAGGGGGTGGGTCAAATGTGAAGCCCGAACATATACTACCACTGTGTAGGATTCCAAATACTGCGAGAGAGCAAAGCGAGCGAGAGAAAAATAAAAATTTATTTTTAAATGGCAAATTTTTATTTCATTAGTCACCATAGGTGAAATGTAAAGCTCCGGTCATCTTGTTGCCAGGAATCATTCATATTAATAAAGTTTTTAGAAAGTGAAGCGAACGGGGAGGGGTGCACTTTGCTGTTGTTCTTTTATAGAAAAGTAACCCTAAGATCTGGGCGCCATGGCGAGAGGGCAGTGACGTGCCAGAAAATTGTCATAACAATGAATATTCATGGGCATATTACAATTACAATTACTATGGTCCTCGCTGCCTGAATCTTGTTTCAAGGTTTTGCACTCCATGCAACTTGAGAGCGGGAAAATTTTCCATTTTGAACTGAAACCCTCTCTCTCTTTTCCAGTATGGTTTCTGTATTTCACTATTATATTCCATTACCACGGATTTCATTTGAGTCTTATCATGCTTGTCACTGCTTATCTTCACACGTTATCTTTATATGGTGATTTAAGCAATCTATCTCCTTATGTTGTCAGGATTTCCTGTCCAATCTAACACTTTTCAAAGATCAAAATGCATCATTGAGTAATTCAGTTTCGTCCTATGGGCTGATAGGAATAATAATCATCCAAATATCAGATGTAAAAGATAGTTTAATAATTAAAATGTCATTCAACAGATTCAATGGTCAATCAACTTCAACATATCTCTATTCATTTCGTCAGCTTTCATTCGAATTCGTCCGACCTGGCAATCCGCTGCAAAATTGTATCATCAAATCCATCTTTGGGAAGTCGATTTCAAGAAAGTGTCATTCAAATTTGTCACATAGACAAGACATTACAACGAGCGGGTGGCGATTTTGAATAACTTTTTTTAACTCTTTCAGTCTTTGACAAATCGATAGCAAAATGAAAAATAAATCCCGAAAATGAATGGCCAAAGACGTAATTATGAAGTTGCAGGACAAAAGCAAATGATAAAAAGTGTTCAAATTGACTGGAAATCCTATTATCTCACATTATTTTTCACTTTCCTTCCTCTCTCCCCTTTCACGTGACCCCCTTCCCTATAACTAAGCCAGGTGGTATGGAAATGTTCGAACCCCCTGCCCCCCCCCCCCCCCCCCCCCCCCCCTTGTTACGGACCTGGGTACAATCATTTCTGGACATCTACCAAACTGATAATTATATTCGTATCCAACTACATGTACACTTTATAGACAATTAACCTATAATCATTCAGGGCACATACCCTGGACAATACCCCTAAGTCAATTACCCCCGTACAATAACACTCTAGGATAACTACATCCTACTACATTTAACCCGGATAAAAACTCCTTACAACTATCCGAGAATAGCAACAAGCGTATTAAAGTTTTAAGTTCTGAAAATATAAATTGGGTAATTACAGTATTGTAGAGTAAATGTGTTAAGATGATACCGACAATCTCCAAACTGCTGACACAACAATTATGTCGATTTCGCATCAGTACTTTGAGATTGGGAAAATTATTCAAGAAAATACAGTGAATGATAGATGAAGGAGTTCGTACCGCTAACATAATGACGATGGCTGTGATGAGGTTGATACATGCGATGAACATCTGAAGTCGGTCACCGCCGAATCGGAACTTGAGATATTCTGGAACAGTCGATACCTTTCATGAAAGGGAATATATGATGATAATAATAGTAATAATAATAATAATAATAATAATAATGATAATAATAATAATGGTAACATTATTAATAATAATATAAATAATAATAATAATAAAGATTAGAACATTATTAATAATAATATAAATAATAATAGTAATAAATATAATAATAATAATAATAATAATAATAACAATAATAATTCTAACAATAAAAAATAATAACAATAAAAGAATAGTAATACCAATAATAATAATAATAATATAAATTTTCCCGGTCAAATTCATCAAAACAAGGGCAAACTGATGCACAGTCGCTCGATTTCATTTGAATTTGAATGCTCATCAAGATCAAATTCAACTGCGTAAAATGAGCATTCAATTTGATTTTTAGGGGAAGCGATCGCATACTTTCATCATGCATTTTGTTAGAATTTTATCCAATGAACATTCATGATGATGAGATATGATATATACTCTAAATAAATAAATAAATAAATAAATAAATAAATGACGAAAAAAAGAGGAATGAAAATACTGTTAACTTGACTGCCTACTAATGAAAAGGAAAGTAAAAATCGTAAATGATTCCTCACCCAAGTCGTGGTAAATTAATTTGAATGACGCCTTGGCCTCTTTAAATTGAACACCGATAAATTAATTTGGATGATCGAAGCACAATTTTCGACGCTGGGAAATGAATTTGAACGACTGAAAACTAACATAACTAAAGGAGTAAATGGGACGAGCAAAACGCTTGAATACGAACGTTTGAAAATGAATTTCAAAGCAAGTTTTGCGAATTTGACCGGACAAACCTATAATAATAATTATAATAATAATAATAATAATAATAATAATAATAATAATAATAATAACTCTAACTGCGACTTAGGGCGAAACCTTTTATCTCATACGTTTCGCCCTAACCCACACTCGTTTCGCCCTAAAGTTGAATTTCTATTGTGACGGAATAAACCTATTGTTAGGTTTCGCCTTAAGTCGCAGTTAGGTAAATAACAATAATAATAATAATAATGATAATAACAATAATGTTGGTTTTCCCGCGAATTTCGTCAAAATTGCATCCGATTTAACAATGCGATCATTCAATTTCGAGCGAATTTGAATGATCACCGAGATCAACATTCAAAAAGCTAACGACTTCGTTCAATTTAATTTCATTAGCATGCGATTCTCATCATTTTCTCACATGAAAAAGTGGGTTCAAATTAAAAATGCGCGTAAAATGCATTCAAGCATTACAAATTCACACCTGCACTGCCCTGATAAACGTTAAGGAATTCAAATTCACGAACAGGCAACCATTTTCAGCATTTGGGCAGTGTCTTTCATTACTGCTTATGTTCTTTGTAATCTGCATATGTTTGAATAAATTATGTAAACTTTATGTACCTTGAATGGGATATTTGCCTTATATTGATCTTTCTCATTCCTCTGACAAACCGTCATCGAAGCAACAGCTCGTATAACTCCACTTTCATATACATACAGTCAGGCCCCTGTGCACGATTTTGTTACTGGGTGTGCTGTGAGCAGATTTTTATTTTTTATTTTTTGGTATGCAGTTGTTTATCTATGAATGGCGCCCGGGGCAAACGATAAAGTTGCTTTAAGTGCAAGGGCAAGTGTCCCATATAGAAAATTGGGGGTGATACAGCCAGTGGGGGATCCAGGATTTTGTGATATTCACAAAATTTTCTGACAAGGAAAAAAAAAACCTTCTCAGCTTTTTGGGGTTTCTTTTTAACTCCATGAGCATTTTGCTGGCTACAGCACTCCCGCATATCCTCTGCCTTCTAGGGGGTGATGTGCACCACCCCCAGCACCCCCGGCTCCCACGGACATTTATACACGACTGTGGTGGCGGCTCGAGGAGGGTACATGAATATCTCGAATACGACGGACAGAATTAGGTTGGCTGAAGCATTTGACAAACAGCAAGACTACCTAGAACTGGCCGACGCTTTAGGAATAAACATTAATCATGATTAAAATAAACTTTGAAAATGAAAGTCTTAAAATATGAGAGGGAAATTGCATATAAAAAACAGTGAAAAAGGGTGCCCATTATGACGTGAAAATATGAGGTAAGAATTACATAGAACAACAGAACTTGTTTATGTTAATTGAATTCGAACGTTCAGATTGCGAAGGTGTGTGCCTATAAATAAAATTGAAATTGGTATTTTGGACGAAATTGAACGTCTATCCAGCTAGTGCGAAATTGAATGACAACTTCGCGTCGTTAAATTGAATGGATTTTTCTCTAAATTGAATGAAATAAAATTTAAAAGGAGTGATATAAAACGAGAATGAATGCTCAAAGAATGAAAATGAACCATGAGAGCAGAGAGTTGACGAAAATCGTTCGAACTTGAACGCCTATTCATGAATTCGAATGCAACTCTGATGAATTGGGCGGGAAAACCTATAATACTACTACTACTACTACTACTACTACTACTACTACTACTACTACTACTACTACTACTACTAATAACAACAATGATAACAATGTAGGAAAAGAAATTGAAATCAATGTGGGAGAACATTTTTTAAAATTTCTTTTGATTATGTAATGCGCTAATTAAAAAAAACCCATCATAATTCTATAATGCATGATGGATCTTGAACCTTACTTCCTTGTAGTTTATCAGTTTCTAAGCTATATGCAACCGTAAGATGCTCATTGTATCATCTGTACAAGTATCCCGAATCCAATTTAAAATTTGTTTGATCTTATCTATATTATTGATGTATACCAACTTTTTTTATCGCTCATGTGTCTTGTAATATCTGTATTTTTGTCTATATAGATCTATTTTATCGGGTATGCAGCCCTGTACGGGCTTCTTTTTCAAAACTTTTGCTGCATATCCAGACGTTATTGGTTTTAACTGTCTAAATTACTACCCTACACACTTAATACATTCATTATTGATACAAATTATTGTGAAGACTCTCGTTCTACTTCAATGCAAAAAATATGGTAGTAAATTCTCGAGATCAACAAAGTGACATGGCATACCTCGGATGCAAAATATATAGGAAGGAAGACAAAGGCCAGGAGAAGTAAACAATTCAGCGCCTGTATAAAGAAATCAAGATGAGTTAGATGAAAAGGGGATATGGGATAAATAAAAGAAAATATATAGTGGTAAAGAGGGATTGGGGGATTGAAATATTGTTATGTGACAACCATACGAATCATGCTGATACGAGTATCATTTATATTGTTTCTGTTTTTCTGTTATTGACTTATTACTTTATTTTTTTTCAAAAGATTAAATTGTCAACTTTCAGATATGTCCACATATCAGAAAGTTCATTAAAACTCGAAATCTTATGCGTAGATTCTGTTCTAATGTTTCTACAATCTGAGGTGTAATTGGCCAGTTATAGTAGCGTTTGTATAAAAAAATCATGCAAGAAATGTTGAAGTACATAATGAATGTGACGCAGTAATTATTGTAGCGAAAACTGATTTTGTTATTGGTATGCAGAGATATCTACTGTATCATCACGCCCCTCTATGATGGAGCACACTCATTCCCAAGTTTTCTTCGCTATTTTTTCCCCTTCATTTCAATCAAATAAAAGGGGGAAGTTTACCTGAAATTCGAAAATGGCTACGCCATACCCTCCTACCGAGGCAGAACCAGCTATTCCAATGAAAGATCGACTTCCAATGTTCGTCATCCATAATGATAGACCCACCTGCAAACAAAATACAGAAAATGGCTTTTAATGAAAACCATTTCATATATGTATTTCTATTGGATTTTGTCAGGGTCAAATCGATGGATCAAAATATTAGTAATAAATAAAAACATAATTAATTGGCTATTGCCCCCCTTCCATTCCACTCACGACATGCACGTTTATTATTAAGAAGTATACCCTGGTGCGTTATATAAGAATCTACTAAGTGCATTCACACAATATGGCGTCTAACATCTGGTGTTCTTCAAAATTTGTTCAAGACTTGCTCCATATCGTACATTATTGGGAATACTTAGTTACTTGTAATCAAAACAATGGGTATTGGAATGGGTATTTTTTTTAACGAAAGGAATGCACGCTACTTGTCGTTTCCGTAATATTGATTACCAATGCCAGCAAAAGGAAAAGAATATTGTTTTCATAACTAACATGGTTTAGGCATGGATGTAGCTTACCATATACCAAGGCATCTGTCGACCAGCCAAGAAATACCCACTTGTACTCTCTTTGCCACTTCCCCATGATGCCTTCAAGTAAAAGAAAGGTAAGAAAACAAGAAAATGTCTTTTTTGTTAATCAAACCTGTCACGTAGGAGGTGTAGTATCATAGAGGGAAAATGCTTATTTCCTTTTTTTAAAGTCTAAACTCAACTGATATGTTGTTATCATTAAGCTTTTAATAAAAATTACATAATTCCAGAAATAATTTTCTTTTTGAATATGACCACATGTTCAAGCCAAAAATAACGGAAAACTGATTTTAGGATACCATGTTATCTGATTGGAAGGCAAAAAAGGGAGAAAGAAATAGAAATACATGTATTAGGGAAGCAGTGGCGCTGATCCATCTTATATAGGGCAGGGGGAGGACAGCATAAGTATTATTGGGTAAGGGGCAACTAAACCTTACCACCTCAGGGGTGACGCCCATTCATTGAGGGGAGTGAATGAATCAGCATAATATATTGTTCGGTCTTCACTAAATATTAGCTTTTATCATATTGTTTTTATGCTCTTCTCTACATTTTGCGGCTACGATTAGTCCGTGATATACTGTACAAAGATTATAATCGTACCCCATGAAACTGATAAAAATGATTAATGATTTTACTCCATTATAGTTGTTTAGTCACCCTTGTTATGATACAGTGTTTGATCAACCACTGTAAATATGGACCTTGTTGTAATTTTACGAGCTTGCCCAACATTAAACCTTGGACTCAACACTACCAAATTAGTAAGAGGATCAATCGAAACACGATTACCTATAAACTATGACCGTTTCAATTTTTAAATATATTGCAAGATTGTGTAACCATTACATATTACATTATGTAATTGCTTGTAAATGCCTAGTACTTTATAGTCTATTCTCAAACAAATACGGAATCCTGAGATAAGAACTACCGATCAACTAATAAACTTTCAACATAAAACAAGATGGTCATGAGAGCAACTGTGAGGTTTTCAATCAATTATTTTCATTATGAATTTATGCTTAATAGGGAATAGTGCTTTCTTTCTTTTTCTTTTAATTTGAGATTAAAATATATTATGAAAATGAAGGAATGATCGAGGCTGTTTTATTTCTGGGATTGTAATTGTGCCAGAATAGTATTGTGGTTTGTGTATTCTTGATGCACTTAAAGCCTACCTGTCCTCCTGTCGCTTGATTTTCTGCAAAACTGACCGAATTGTAGGGCAACAATTTTGAATATTTACTTTAAATATTGTAAAGAGGATTACAGAGCTATATTATCATTTTTTTGGCAATTCCAAACATTCCGAAATCAGCTATGTACACCCCAAAAGTATGATATCGGTTATTATTGGTATAATTCTATTTGGCCCTGTCTTTTTTGGGAGGGGTGTTGTATTTTTGTTTCTACGATTAAAAGAAATTTAAGCTGTAGTGTACATGCATTTTATACCTATTTTTATTTTTACTGAAATAAGAAATATGATGAAACAATAGTGTAACTCTAAGTTAGCATTTGCAATTCAGGGCGGTATAATGAAGTCCAGTAGTCATCTATTCAACGCAGATTAAATATTTGACGGTTGCAATGGCAGCGACGCCGCTTCTTCAAATTCATTTTACCGGCTCAGTTGAGAAATAGGCCTATAAGGCACTTTTCATTCTTCCCTCCGCAATATTGTGTTCCGCCATCCCCTCCCTTCAATGTTCTACTGTAAACACCCTGTCCGTAAATCTGAATCAAGATTGATAGAAAAAAGTGACACGGTTTTTCAATCTTGAATAAATGTCCACAAAAAAAGAAGGATGAATCTGGTACATGCTTGGCAGCTAGATAGGTTTCATGTTTGCGTTCTTCTCTTGCTCTGGTTTTTCTGAACTCAGTCTAAGTCGAAACGTATTTGCATTTCGTATCTATTCTTCTAAAATATTTCAAACAAATTTGAAGAGTAAATGCTTCAAAGATCACGTGACTTTATCAAACTTCACCATATAATAAAAAAAACATTGTATATTCTTTGCTCTTCTCAGCTCTTATAGCTGTCATATGATGGTACCGGAGGAGGAGCGTACATTGCAAATAGATACTGAACAACTTCAGAATGAGTTGTTATTATAATTTTCCGAATCTCCATTTTTAGTTTTGTGAGAGATGAGAGTCTCACAATAGCCAACACATTATGATGTAATTTTACAGTATATGAATATTATATATATTCAAAAATTAAAGAAAAAGCTCCAAAACACTTAAGACATGTTCAATACTTAAACAAAATCCATGCACTGTTTGCATGGTTATATTTATTGCTGCTTTCGCGCTTTACAATGAACAATCATTTTCATGTACCTATTCTTCTTACAGTTCTGTACTAAAATTAAGCTCTTCAAACGGAAACTTATACTTCGAAAACGTCGAGTCATTCGTAAAAAATGAGAAGTTTTCAGCATATTCCTTATTTGTAATGTCTATAATAACGACCAGAAAGTTTAATGTAAATTTGCACTGCAATGTTGAACATGGTTCATCCTGGATGTTTTGATCGTGATGCTGAATCACGATCGGCGATTTGGCGCCAAAACTTTTTCATAGATATTAAAGATGTAGGCAGCTGGAAACAAGGTCTTTTTTTTCTCATACGGGCAGTTATGGCTCTTCAAATGCGCAAACTTTCGTAATAGCGCGGTTTCCAGGTTTCTCATGAATCTTTCCTCCATAAAATATCATTTATCTAGGTTTAATGATGCATCAACAAACAGATGAAAAGATATTTGTCTAGGCCTGCCAGGGGATTGAGCGGGGCGGGGATTGACAAACACCAGCTATGTCCTCTATCAAGTCTAGACATATCACCAAAAATAATTATGCTATATACAGTAATGTTTATAAAATAAACTATTATCTTAGTTTCATCAATATATTTAAGTTATTAAATTATTATTATATCCTTAGTTACTTAAAGTTCACACGTTGGTCTACATAATAATGATGGTGGCATATCCAGCCTAGAGCGGAGCCTCTGCAGCCTATGCCCCTTGCAATTCAAGTGAGTGGGGAGGGAGGAACTGTCGTGAAGTACTGGTGAGGTACGTTTCTGTTTGCAAACAAGGCCTATCAAGAAATTATTAGCTAGGGGGGGGGGGGGGCAGAGGCAGCGGATACCTTTCCGACCGCTTAAAGCGTATCGTGTTCTGTATCTCCCCTGTAAGTTTGAATGATTTTGTCTGTGTGTGTGTGTGTGTGTGTGTTCTACGTATTCAAATGTGAAGGGGACATACGCCGGCCATATCATTCGCCACTACCGGGTTGAAAAGTGTAACTTATTTTAATACCCTGTGAAAACAAATTTTGAAAGACCACATACTATCACTCGGAAAATAGTAATTATAACACATTTAAATCACTGAGATGTTCGGGAGATATCAAAATCTATAAATATGTTGTAACTTGAAAAAACAGTATTAACAAAAGGTGTAAACGTTCCAAAACAAACTCCGGGAAATATTGTGGATATATGTTGCATATCACGGTTTAAAGGGCAATACAACCTTGGGAATAAGATGATTTATGTGAAAGCAGAAAAATGAGTAAAACAGGATGGTGAAAGTTTGAAAGAAATCGGACACGGAATAAGAAACTTATGGATGTTTGAAAAATGAGATTTCAGCATCTATGCGAATTTCAAATTGGCAATTTGGTGAGTCGATTGCCGGGTCGATTGTGAAATACTGGTGGACAACTCTCCCGTTTGTCGGTTTTCTCCCTTTAGGCCTTTACATTTTAGCATATTGGTGATGCAGAGCAGCAAGGAGAAAGGGAGAAAGGTGGATAGGAACTGAAGAGAGAGGGACAGGAGGAGAGTGTGTGTGAGAGAGAGAGAGAGAGAGAGAGGGAGGAATGGATGAGGATATACATGATATAAGAGACTTACAGATGTCTGCATGCCATTATACTTATATATATATGTGTGCATTGATATGCAACAAGGATAAATAATGTACGTCATTGAAAATACGTTTTTTTTTAATTAAATAGCATATTGGGAAAGCAGCATTCTCTTGACAGCTGCTTTAAATGCAATCTCAGAGTGAACATTGATATTGTCCAAAGGTAGCGAGTTCCATATGTCAGGACCACCATGTATAATTAATTTATGCGCAGTGGCAGTTTTAGGATTGGATAAATGATATTTATTCGACTGCCTAGTTGGATAAGAATGAACATCTTTATTTTGCTTAAAAATGGCAGTCAGAGTAGGTGGTAATTGGCCATTGTAAAGATGAAACATACAGTCGTCCTCAAAATTATTCATACCCCTTGGAAAATTGGAGAATTTTGCATTTTTCGCAAAAATGAAAGGGGAACTGTATTTACTTGCACATCACTTAAATACATTTAGTTATCATTTACAAATGAATGCTGTTTTTGGTTTCACCTCATTTGCATAACAATATAAAAAGTGTGTTTTCCAAATTTGGTGATGTTCAAAATTGTTCATACCCTTGGTGATTCACTAACTTTGCTGATTATTATGAATCAAAACCATTGTGATTAGAGCTTGTAACACTTCAGTACGCTGTCCCAGTGCTTCTGGAGGTATCTACTGAGATAGCAGGCAATACCTTGTACCCAACGGCTTAATGTTGTCCAGAGATGCCTTCACCTGGTCTTCAGGGCTTTCCTTGGATTTAAAGGAGATTTAATGTATACAAAGGGTGTAGTTTTTGACAATAGTGGTTACGGGACTATGATATTGCTATTTTCATTCAGTTTTCTGCTTATTTTGATGAAAATTTTACTCTGAAGATGAAGAAAAACACTCTTCCTGGAGAGACCTTAGGGAGTTTGCCCTCATAAGTTTGCTCCATGCTCATTAAGAATGTTTAGGAAGGCCATAGTAGATGTCTAAATATTAGTTGGTGCCATTTTAATAAGTTTGTTCACTTACACAAACTGACACAATTGGATCTGGACACTTGCCGTGAGGTCCTTCACAAGTGGGTACTCTGGTGAAGCTTAAATATTGTCTTTATTTTCCTGTGTGCTGTCTAATTGGTAGCATTTTGTGCTCTGCTGCTTGTACCATTGAGGGAATATAGTGTAAATTTATTTCCCAGTGATATCAAGGCTAGTACCCAACATACCAAGGGTAGTATCAAAAATATGAAAATTAGCACAGTAAAAGTCAATTTGGGATGTGTAAGGTACTCAAAGGATACATACTGTAATCAATGGTGACCTAGCATCAGGGTCATGAAGTGAATTAAACATCACTAACATGGCCTTCCTGAGCAATCTGATTGAGAATGGAACCAAAGAATGAGGACGAACCCCTCTCAGACAGTGCAACAGGGAAGGGATCTAGGGAAGGTCTCTCCAGGAGGAGTGTTTTACTTCATCGTAAGCGCAAAATTTTCATTAACGTAAATGAAAAACTGAATGAAATTATTAATATCATAGTCCCTTAACCACTAAGTCAATAACTATACATTACATCTTTAAATCCAAGGAATGTCCTTAAGTCCAGGTGAAGGCATCTCTGGACAACATCCTCAAGGAAATTAAGCTATTGGATACCAGGTATTGCCTGCTATCTCAATAGAGACCTCCAGAAGCATTGTGACAGTGTACTAAAGGGTTACAAACTTTAATCACATAGGACTTGATTCACGTTGATCAAAAAAGGCAATGAATCACAAAGGGTATGAACAATTTTGAACATCATACAATTTGGATAACTGACATTTTCTATTGTTATGCAAATGAGTTGAAACCAGAAACAGCATTTATTTGTAGATGATAACTAAATGTATTCAAGTGATGTGCAAGTAAATCCAGTTCCCCTTTCATTTTTGCGAAAAATGCAAAAATCTCCAATTTTCCAAAGGGTATGAATAATTTTGAGGACGACTGTAAACACTGCAGTCTGTAGAAAGTTTATATCTGATATTTTGAGGGTATAACCAGTACATATACGTAAAGCTTTTTTTATATCTTAAAATCGAGTCATTCAGACATTTGGCATTCGCCCATATTAGATTACAGTATGTAATATACAGTAGTAACATAGTATTATAAAGTATGAATAGAATGTTCAATGGGAGGTAAAACTTCATTTTAAACAGAACACCAACACTGCGTGAAATGGTTTTAGAAATATACTTGATGTGGTCAGACCAATTTAAAAATTCGTTTATATAAACTCCAAGAAATTTAGTCTTTGCTTGCCGTTCGATTACAGTATCATCTATTTACGAGGGTATATCGGGCTGTAATAATTTATTATGGGTTCTAATGTAGTTTGTTTTGTTAAGATTTAAAGATAGAATATTACATCGAAACCTTTTGGCAAGTTTTGGCAGTTCAGCTTTCAGAGTGTCAATAAGAACATTGATGTCCTTATGTGAGTGAAACACATTTGTGTCGTCAGCAAACATTATATATTTTAGGACGGTTGAGGAGTTAGAAATATCATTAATATAAAGTAAGAATAATAGCGGGCCCAATATTGAGCCCTGTGGGACTCCACATTTTATATCTAATATTTCAGAATTACCATGATCATATGAGGTATATTGTTTTCTGTTCGACAAATAACTCTGAAACCACTTTAAATTATACCTCTTACACCAATGTTGTAGTTTCTTCAAAAGAAAGGAATGATCAAGAGTGTCGAATACCTTGCTATGATCTATAAACACGCCAATCACATGTTTACGATCAGCCAAGGCATTCGACACTCTGTCATACAATTGTACTAATGCATGCTCAGTTGAATATGACTCCCCGAAGCCAAATTGATTTGACTTGAGGAGGTCATACTTCGTCAAAAAATCATACAATCTGTTATACACGATACGTTCAAGTATCTTTGAAAAGCTAGACAAAATGGAAATTAGGCGATAAGTTACTGAAATCAGAGGAATTATTCAGAGGCATCATCTTTTTTATATATCGGTATAACTTTGGATATTCTAAAGAAGTTCGGAAATACACCAGTTGTTAAGGACAGATTAAAAATAAACACAAGGGGGTTAGGATGCTACCAATTATTCTTTTTAATACACTGGTACTGATTTCATCATGTCCAGATGACTGGGTTTGTTTAAATGAGTTCACTATGTTTATTGTTTCAAGATAATCAGTAGGTTTTAAGAAAACTGATCTATTTATGTTATCAGGAAGGTATTTTTCAAAATCGTTTCCTTGTGGATCTATTTTGGATGCTTGATCCAGTCCTATGTTAGCAAAGTACTTATTAAAACCGTTAGCAATATCTTTCGGATTATCCAATTTATGGTTACCAGAGGAAAAGGTTTGTACGTTAGGGGATCTGTTCTGTTTTCAAAGTACTTCATTTATAACATTCCATGTAGAATAATAATAATAATAATAATAATAACAGGAGTAAGAATAACACATGACAAAAACAGAACAATATATCGTGAGTATATAGCATTTAAAAAAATGCAAAATACAAAATACAAAATACTCATATGCATAGTGATTACAACATTCAAAAAATCATAACTTTCATATTTCATATTCATAACTTTCATATTTCTTATTGTTTGTCCGATTTCGTTCCTCTTTCTTTCAGAGCAAATTTGCCATTAAAGTTGGATTTTACTGAAATAATTATGGGCCGGGATAATATCATCTTGCAGTTTTCTCTGTGAATTCTAAACTTCAAACCTGGAAAAGAAAAACACTATACCTAAAATTAACCGTAACCTAAACGTAAGCTAAAACCAACTATAAATGTAATCCTAAATCTAACCTTAAACCCCGAAAGCCAGAGCAAACATCGGCTCCCCCAGAAAAATACATTAAATTTCTGCTTTCAGTCATCAAGATTCATGCACAGTTAGTTTACTCACAATACTCACCAGAAATTCTTGTCGCACTAGAATGAATTGTTTTTTCGTTATAAACGTCACAATAATGATTATGGATTCTTACCCATATGCCGAAAGCAAAAACGCCGACAAAATTGAGGACGATGATGACGACATCCCAGGTCTCGAGGTTACCGTTTGTGACAGAATTGCCCATTTTGACTAGAATGACATCGATGAGGCACTCTCAAAAATATTATGTCAAAACCTTGCAGAAATTTCCCGAGAAATGTTTGAGGCACTCTTCAAAATGTTATGTCAAAACCTTGCAGAAAGGCAGGACTCAACTTGCCAAAGTCAAATTTAAACGCCCCCTGCACTCGCAGGAGTCTACAGAAGTGTTTGCTTGTTGCTTTAAAGCACCTGGATGAAGACTGGATTCCTAAACGGAATTTAGTTCCTCCAAGCACAATGTGAATGAGCTTGTCTGTCAAAGAATATAGACTTATGGGCTTGAATTCTGACAGCGTTATGCTACAATGTTATAAATGAACGATGATGTGTAATATCACTATATTTTTATGATGAGGTCACAAGGAACATGAACGTATCCACGAAGCTACGCCGTGTTCAGGTCTGTAAACAAACTAATAAAGCCAGATCAAAATCAAAAATATTATGATGCGACATGTCAATAAATCGTCGAAAAACGCATTATCAATTTGACGTGCTCAGATTGTATAATTATACAGCTTTCCATTAGTCTAATGTGAACTTAGTAAGCTAAGATCCGAAGTGTCGGCGAACAAAATGGTACGAAATCACACGCCCATTTCGATCACTAAAGAAGAAGAAAGTATATTCGAGTTTGAACTTCGATCTTTTTATACAAGTAGGTACGGCACACAAAGAGGTGTATGCAGACCGCTCAAATATTTATGATCATTTCCCCTCTCTCCCCCTCCCTCTTACCCTCCTTCTCTCTCTCTCTCTCTCTCCCTCTCTCTCTCTCTCTCCCTCTTTCCCACTTTTTCTTTCCTTTACATTACTTTCCTTCGCTTCGCGATATTTCTCCCTTTTGCTATTGCATTATATAGACGATTATGTCACGTGATCTCTCTCCACCAATCACTACGCGTGTCAACAACTCTGTTGAAGCTCAAATATTGATCTTTTTCATGCTGGACATGCATGTAGATGCAGGTTATCATCGTGAATTTATCAAGCTATTACAATTAAATTCTACTAAATATCATGAATATACTTTTTTTTTAATTGAGCATAATTTCATTTCCATTCATGAAACAGATTTCACTGTACTTAACTTCATCACTTTTGATTCAATACTGTGTCAAAAGTACCTAACTTACGTTCATCTACAAAAGATGATTTGTGATATGTATTAATATTATTTCACCTGTGATTCTCTTGATATCTTAAATGTCTAATTTCGTCTAGATTCATATGCCGTTCATCATTTTCTGCAAAGTTGTGGAACAGTCTACCTATCAATCAAACTGTTACATCCGTGGACCAGCTCAAAATAATTAAAAATCCCATTAAAGTTTTAGTAAAATGCATTGCAATAATTGCTTCAACTGGTCTTTTTGAAGTGACCCATGTAATCATGGAGCGAATAATAAAGGGCTTTTTGAGAAGTACATGGAAAAGACGCTGTTACTATTTCTTTGCGGATTGGATTGGTGGATCAGAATGGCAGTAAATCGCACTTGGCCAAACAAATAGATGTATTAGCGATTGAATGTTAACAACATTAACAGTTAATATCTGCTTTTTTATTATGAGGCAAAAACAACTAAACAAGATGTATAAATTGCAAGTAAACAATATTTCGGTTTCTTCTGGAATAATGAAATTCGTGTGTAGTCCACAAACATACACAAAACAGTGTTACTTCAATGGTTTGAAAATTGCGTATCATTTTAGCAAACACTCTGCAAGAGTCTAAAGTTCAACTCAAATCCTACTTGAACTTAGACTATGCTGGGGCGGTATTCTTTTAGTCATTAACTGCGATTTTGTTATCTAGTTTTGCTTTCTTAGCAGCTTTGTCTCCTCAGGTTGATGTGATTTTAATATCATAGAATGGGAGAGACGTCAATATTGTGGAAGTATTAACTGGATATACAAATATTTATTAGAATATGAAATAATGTATGATGTCCGTGGTATATATCTAGAATATTATTGTCTGAGTCACGGCTAGGGGTCAGAGAAAGATTTCGGAGCACTTTAAACATATCTACCCATGCCATGTTCTTGAATTGCCTGAACTGTCTCCGATATCAAACAAAATTATCACATTATCTTTAAGAGTCATGTAACTGCAATTGTGTTTAATTGATATGGCTAACATGACATTTGTTGCACCGTTTACAATGGATATATAGAATCACCTGCAAAAAACTTAAAGTCACACTTTAACCGTTGTAAAGCTGTCTCATATATTGCTCTCCAACACTGACAGTTCATTTTATGTTCAGTGCTTTGAATAATAACAGCTAGAAGTTTCGCATCCCTCGCAATGGAAGAGCTTAAATAACAATCTGTAAAACTCAAATAAACTAAACATTACCATTTAAATTCTACAAATAGGTATTTTACTACGATAGTTACATGTACATTGCCCCAAAAGATGGCTTATTCAGCTAAAAAGATGCCTTCTCTTTCTTTTTCAATGTAACTAGGTGACAAAAAGCCCCTTTTCCATTTGATATTCAAAAAATCGAAAGGCAAATGGCAAATGAGGTGGTCCATTTTAAAAGAAGACAGCCCCACAGCCGTCCTTTGTGCAATGTAACCAGTGGCAAAGAAATGGCTGTTCAAAATATAAAGAGCATTAATTGGATAAAAATACATTGTGAACTGGCATAATTATGCTTCTGCATGATGATGTTATTGGCAGCATGCATGTACAGAGGATTGGAAGGGGGTGACATCTAGCCGGGGGACAAAAATAGAATAGCAATTGCATGCTTGATTAAGTGCGCACAAGAAAAAAGTGGGGAAATTTTCTCTACTTAATGGGTATTCCCTTGCGAAGTTTGTAAATGTATGTTGTATGTATGTATATGTATGTTGGGAAATTAATTCATTGAGATTAATTATTTCTCAAATAGATTTTGATTTGTCGGTTACTTCATATTTTTAATTGGGCTTATAATTACAAAATATACTGTGAAGAACAATGTTAGGAGTAAAATTTATAAGATTAAGATTGGTGTTATTATTAGGGTAAGATTTTTCTGTAATTGAACATTTTTTCTGATGATTTAAAAAAAAAATCAGATTTAAATTTCAAAAATCCGATTTAAATCATATAAATCCCATTTTTTTATTAAAATTTTTTAATTTTTTAAATCGCCAACCCTGTAAGCAATAGAAGGATAATGCAAAGGAAAACATGAGAAAGGTAATAAAGATGGAAGAGAAGATGCTGAAAGGAAACAAAGAATACAACAAAAGGAAAGTCAGAAAGAAAAAAATGAGTGGATAAAAACAAAGAATAACATAAAGAAAGATAAAGACATAAATGATAGAAGGATCAACATAATAAATTAAGAGTAGCACAAGGAACGATAGAAGAGAAGATGATAATGTGAATAAAAGAATAGCACAACGAAAGGAAAGATAAAAAGAAAACAGTAGATGGTAAAAAAAGAATCGCTTAAGGAGAATAAGTAAAGATGGAAGGCAGAAAAAAAAGAAAAAAAGAATTATAATCATGAAAACAAGAGAGAGAAATGATAGGATAAAAAAGCTACAGCATAACGCAGGATAGAGAGAGAAATGATAGATGGATAAAGATTCACGTGAGGAAGGTGGGGGAGAAAATAATAAAAGGAAACAAAGAATGTCATTACGAGAAGGATGGAAAGATAATTGATAGAAGGATAAAAGCAAGGAATAACAAAACGAGAGATAGAGTAAAATGATAAAAGGATAAACATGAGGAAAGGTGGAAGAAAAGATGATAAAAGGGAACAAAGAATAGCCTAACATAACGAATGTGAAGATGGAAAGCAAAAAAAAAACCCAGATAAGGTAAAAAAAAAAAGAAAGAGAGTAACATTAGGGATGAGGGAAAACAAGATGATAAAAAGAATCAATGAATAACACAACGAAGAATGAAGGATCAAATAATTAATTCATGCACCACCATTTCACCCATACATAAAATTCCCGCAAAATGTTCGAAAGTTTCTACCCAACGAGCCGCAGCGCGACCCGACTGTCTGGTAAAAGCCTATATACATATAGGCATACATACATAAAATACGCAAACCAAATAACGATTCAGAAATGCTTTTTTTTCTTGTTGTGTTACATATACATAGGATTTCTTCTTCTTCTTGATCTGCAGAGTTTGGACTTTGAGTCGATTCCACATTTAAAGGGAAGGTTGAAATCTGGGCAAGGTGAAAAATAAATTGTGAGCTTTCTCATTCTCCTTTTGTCAGTTTAGAACATCATAATAGATATGTCCCCTGAAAAGGATTGCTCTTCAAATGCCCTCATATTCAAAATAAGACGAGAAATAGCTGAAGTGTTGGGGCGAACATTCATGACACATGTGTGTGCAGTCCCATATACCCATTTCTGTGTGCGGTGCATGTTCAGCAAGCTATTCAACAAGATTGGGTTGATTTCTTATCATTTTGATGATTCCCAAACCTCACAGTACACCAATTCTTATGTAGACCTGATCAGCCTTTCTCAGCCGCTTTGAGACAGTTTCTTTCACAATGTAATTACATGACCAGAACTCAACTTTATCTTTAATACTGGAGATCTAAGAAGAACAGAGGTAAAGTCTAGTTCTGGACTCTTTTTATTGATTTTTTTATTCGCCGACTATACGCGATAAGCCGAGTGATGGCGCGATCCCGAGAACCTGTTGGCCCCGAAAAAAAAAGAGTCCAGTGCCATTGCTCCACGCTGACGACTTTCCCTGAGATTTTTCAGGGAGAGTAATTAAAATTGGCCGCACCTCCCCAGCTAAAGCACTAGTGAGCTTTGGACCCCTGACGTCAGCGTGGAGCAATTGCACTGGGGCCAACAGGTTCTCGGGATCGTGCCATCACTCGGCTTATCGCGTATAGTCGGCGAATAAAAAAATCAATAAAAAGAGTCCAGAACTAGACTAAGGTATGTATTAATCGCCCTGCAGCGTATTCGTGTATATTGATATGTATGTACTTTTACTTAAGTTTTATGTGGAAAAATAAAAACAAACGAATACACAAACATTTGGGTAATGCAAGTGTCAACTTATAAGACACAATATGAATGATGTGCTTTGGATCAAAACCAGTGCCCAATACCTTCACGTTTTTCTTGACTCAATAAAAGGCCGTATGTCACAGGTTGTGTGTCAGAGAGTCATTTGTCAAAGGAGTTTCATATTCATAATTACATCGCTGTTTTATGAAGATTTGTATAGATTCAGGGTGTGTCGGCTACTAAACTTTGCTGCGTCACGAACTTGTTACGACCATTTACCGAATGATCTTGAGTCCATTAAATTTATAGCAATCAAAAACATCAGCATTTGTATAAATGTCATTTTTAGACAAGCTACTGTTTGCATTACTTGAACATTCCATTATGACAATATTTGTCCACTTGATATATTGTGTCGTTATCTTATGTCATTTGTAATCTGCACTCATGTGATTGTTCAGTTATTTCTTTCACCGTGCAGAGTTTAATAATGATATAAATGGCCACAAAGATCGAGTCCCATTGTTGATAATTGACAGCAATAACGATAACTGTACTTGTGATTAAAGGTTCTACTTGTGCTATCACAAAAGAGCCATCAAAAGATAGAAAGATACCTCGGGCTGATTTTTTATACGATGAGTGGCGTAGCGTGAGTCTAGATATTGAAAAGCACTGCCATTAAGAGAGGGGGGGGGGGGGGTTGGCACCAGTCTTACTCAGCTGGATGACTTGGGATTTACCAAGGCCATTGATTACGGGGAAAGTGTGATGGATCTATCATTTTATTATCTTTTTTTTTAAAACTGTTTCTTCTTTTCCTTTATCCCCCGTTTGAGGGTGTGTGTGTGGGGGGGGGGGGGGGGCAGGGGGCTGCCCTACGTGTCCCCGTAACTATGAAACTGCTCACAATATTCTTAAAGTATTAACAGTTAGATACATTTCTACCACTTTCTGTTTATTAATTAAAAGGGTTAAGAAATAGGGCTTATCTTTAATCATGAATGCCATTATCGCTATCGGTTAAGTAACTACGTGGCTGTTCTGTAACTATATTTTTTGAAAGATAAGCTTGAGTTCCGGTCATGCGATTACGTTGTGAAAGAATATACCTGGAATCATCAAAATAATAAGAAACGCATTATTTCGATCTTGCCTAAAGCACAGAAATGTGTATGGAACTGAACACACATGTGGCATGAAATTCTGGTCTAAACTTTCTAGCTGTTACTCGTCATAGTTCTAATATGAGAGCATTTGAAGAGCACACTTTTACAGGGGACATTTCTTTCTATATATATATAATATTCTTCAAAACTGACATAAAAAGGATGAGAAATCTCACAAATTATTTTCCATATGTACCAAATTTCAACCTCCTTTAAAAGACAGTCCTCGACAATAAGAGCGCCATGGAAAGTTTAACGACTATTTAGGAGCTTTTGCACGTAGGTAAATTGTCAGTATAAATTACATGGCTCGAAACTATTTTACAAGGTATCATGTTTGCTTGACAAATATTTACAGTTATAAATGTAGGGATTGAATTGTGAGTTGACATTTGAATGGGTGGAGTTCGCGTTCTCTTTACTATCGTGATCATGATCAAATCATAATCATGATCACGATCACATGCTTCTACAAACGAAGCTGTACATACAATCTAATCGTAACCTAGTTCTAAGTTCAATTTATTGGTACAGAAGGCTTACTACACAGGGTGGCCCAGTGAGAATGCAATACCCGAGATCTGCAATTCCAACGAAATAATTGACACAATATCACTACTTTTTGTTGTATTGGGTAGTAAAACAAATTTCCGAGTAAAATGACTCCAAAATCATCAAGTTTGAGGCATTTTGATTCTACAGCTGTTTTTGATAGACAATGTCATTTTCAAAATGTGCTAGTTTTGCAACCGTAGTCATGCTTGAAGTAGCGCAAAATTATGTATGACGGCTTCAAATACAATACAATACAATACAATAAGCATTTATAGTACGCCCTTCCCATAAGGCTCGGAGCGTTTACAAAATATTTAAATTATAGAACACATTATAATTTATATATAAACACAAATCAGAAAACTCTTCAATCGTCCATGCGGGAACTACCAGGTGGTTTTATGGAGACAAAGTGTAATGAATGTACCTTTTACAAATTTTGATAACGGATTTAAAATAAATATGATTTCACAGCTTTTTTGAAGGTCTTTATGGATGCTGACTGTCTAATGGTCAAGGGGAGATTATTCCATAGCCTAGATGCAGTAACTGTGAAAGTCCTATCACCAGACATATTTCGGGTCATTGGGTAGCTGAGCTGAAGGTTGTGATTTGAGGATCTGAGATTTCTACTAGGTGTATATACAGTTAAGCATTCAGATATGTACCCTGGAGCCTGGTTATTGATAGATTTATAAACAAATACAATCAGCTTTGTTGAGAAACCGTAGTCATGCTTGAAGTAGCGCAAAATTATGTATCACGGCGGGGAACCGACATTTGCTCCGGCGGCAATTGCTCCTGCGACAAATGCTCCTAAAAATACGACAATTGCTCCGCGACAATTGCTCCGCGATAATTGCTCCTGCGACAATTGCTCCGTCGACATTTGCTCCTGCGATAATTGCTCCGGCGACATTTGCTCCTGCGACAATTGCTCCGACGACATTTGCTCCTGCGACAATTGCTCCGTCGACATTTGCTCCTGCGACAATTGCTCCGTCGACATTTGCTCCGATCGAGCGACAATTGCTCCGCGACAACTGCTCCGTCGATAAAAATGCATATATGCGACAATTGCTCCTGCGACAATTGCTCCGTCGACATTTGCTCCGATCGAGCGACATTTGCTCCGCGACAACTGCTCCGTCGATAAAAATGCATATATGCGACAATTGCTCCGATCGAGCGACAACGGCTCCGTCGACAGAAATGCTTATATGCGACAATTGCTCCTGCGACAATTGCTCCGTCAACATTTGCTCCGATCGAGCGACAAATGCTCCGCGACAACTGACTGCTCCGTCGATAGAAATGCGACAATTGCTCCTGCGACAATTGCTCCGCCGACATTTGCTCCAAAATATGATTATTGTTCAGTCGTTAAAAATGAATATGCGACAATTGCTCCGCGACAATAAACTCGGTAGACATGGTAGATAAAAAGGAATATGCGACATTTGCTCATCGACAATTGCTCCGCCAACATTTGCTCCATTTGAGCGACAATTCCTCCGCAACATTAGCTCCGTCGAAGAAAATGAATATGCGACAATATCATTGCCTCGAGATATCTCGAATATCTCGAAATACATGTATGTCGAGACAATTACTACCGTACCTCTAACTGCTTATTCCATGAGAGTACGATGACACTGGCGTAAATCCGTTTCGAGGAGTGGGATGGGGAATGAACAAAATATTTTGCCGAAATTTCTTGCTCACATTAATTTGACTATACACACCCCTCACCCACACACCCCAAGACGCATACTTTTATTTATTTTGCGAGCGAGCCAAAAATTACCATATCTTGCCTTAAAAGAAGTCTCGTTTTTTTGTCAAAATACACTCTGGACTTATAAGATATTTAAATGGTATATTTGGTTACCTCACTGCCAAATATTACATACTTCGCTGTTGCAAATGTTTGCTGTCCAAAACCACACTGTTTCTAAACATTGCGAGCAATGAAAACGCACTCTCTTGGGGATAAAGTATCATTTCGTCATCAAAATACACCACAGGCCTATAACCTTTCTAAAATATATTCGTCCGCCTCCCGTTGCATGCCCAATTTGTTTGCCTTCCCAATAAGTTTCACTCTAGCTTTTCAGTGAGCGCAGCGAAAAATGGAACTTACATATCTCAGATATTGTGTCAAAAGCATCCAGAAGATTGTACACACTATGTATCCTTAGGAAATCTAAGGCAAGCCTGGTGGATATGGTAACTGTCTACACTACGTACATAAGACCCATACTCGAATATTGTTCCCCTGTTTGGCACACCTCAATTACCCTAAATGAGAATAATAAATTGGAATTTGTTCAAAAGCGGGCCCTCAAAATAATTGTAGGCTATAACGTGACTTATGCCAATGCCCTTGCCATAACTAAACTCACTACTCTATCTGATAGAAGAGATTCCCTTTTGCTAAGCTTTGGACAAAAAATCAAAAACTCTGATCACCACAAACACCTTCTTCCCGTCCCTAGATGTAATTCAAATTTAAGACAGCTTCGTAACATGACTGGCTTCCCTACAATTAAATGCAATACAGAGCGATATCGAAAATCCACCATCCCTCACCTTGCCAGAATCTTGAAATAAACCTCCCCCCCCCCCCCACGCTTTGCATCCCAAACATTTTCACTTCTCAGATTCCATACCTAGATGTAATGACTCATTTTACATGGTTATGGCTTTCTAACTTGGTTATATTTGTGTATTGCTCCCAAATCTTCTCCTCTCTATCTATCTCCTTCCTTCTTTCTCTTCCCTTTTCTTTCCTATTCTTTACTTTTTCTTTCTTTCTCTCACTTTTCACACTTGTTATCTTATTATTTGTGTAGCGTAAATCTTAGTATTTTTGTTTTGCTTCCAATTATGTATCTTTTCATATATTTGATGTGATTCTATTGTATATATGCACATATATATCTGATTGTAAATTGACCCCTTCAGCCCCTGTGCTGCTGGTCAATCATCATATACCATAATAAATAAATAAATAAATAAATAAATAAATAAATAAAATATTATGATATGCGGGCATCCGCTGCTGGAATAAAAATGATTGCTAATCGAAAACGTCTTGTTTCTAGATTTTATAAGCGGGCAAATATTGATTTTTTTTAAAATACTAAGAACAGGTTTAAGTGTATTGTTACAATCCCTTCTCGTGATTTTAGTAACGTACATTTATCGGCATCTTCCGTTCACACAGAGAGTATGATCAGGGTGTGATGATATGAATAGGCTAATGGTCACAGGCGGTCATGTCCTGAAAATTCATCTATTTTAGGTCAACTTGCCGCTCGAATCCTTGCAGACATAACTATCACTTTATGAGTTAAAGAATTAAGCATAAATATTGGATAGAAGACAAGATGCAAACCTATTCCCTTTCTTGATAATATAAATATAACCGGCATAGGCATAGTGAAATCAAGCGAGCGAAGCGAGCAACGCTTTAAATTAAATTCAATTCAATTCTTTTCAATTCAGCTTTATTCAGATTCATATATAAAAGAGTATCATTAACATTAACATGCAAGAAATTATGATATAGTTTAGTGTGTTTAGACGGGCATAGTCATTAAAATTGCATGTAATTATTAAAACATAAAAAAGACAATAAAAATAGGAACCTGGTTGCTGTATAAAAACCCTTGTGGGTTTGTCTTGACAGCCACGTTCAGGTTTTCCCTTCATTGTCATTCCTCTTTTTCCTTTCTCTTTTCCATTATTGTTTCTTCTTTAAAAATTGGGGGTATATTTTTACACGCCATTCACCCTTCTTCCACCTCTACAAACGATTATTTTAAAAATGTATTTATGGCTAGACAGGGGCGAATGGGGGGCACAAAAAAGTGAAGATGGTGAGTGTACAATATATTTTGATCTAGTCTTTAACCTTTAGTGTGCACATTTTCTCTTTGCATTTAGATGTTTTTAAAGAATCCATGCTCGGGGGGGGGGGGGGGGTGAGGTGTTTTGCCGGAGCTAATGTCGCCGGAGTAAATGTCGACGGAGCAATTGTCGAGGAGCAAATATTTATTTCTATTTACTGAGTTTATTGTCGCGGAGCAATTGTCGCATATTCATTTTTATCGGCGGAGCAATTGTCGCATATATTCATTATTATCGACGGAGCAGTTGTCGCGGAGTAGGTAATTGTCGCTCGATCGGAGCAAATGTCGACAAAACAATTGTTGCAGAAACAATTGTCGCAATTGTCTCATATATTCATTTTATCGACGGAGCAATTGTCGCTCGATCGGAGCAAATGTCGACGGAGCAATTGTCGCAGGAACAATTGTCGCATATATGCATTTCTATCGACGGAGCAGTTGTCGCGGAGCAATTGTCGCTCGATCGGAGCAAATGTCGACGGAGCAATTGTCGCAGGAGCAAATGTCGACGGAGCAATTGTCGCAGGAGCAAATGTCGACGGAGCAATTGTCGCAGGAGCAAATGTCGTCGGAGCAAATATCGCAGGAGCAAATGTCGACGGAGCAATTGTCGCAGGAGCAATTATCGCGGAGCAATTGTCGCGGAGCAATTGTCGTATTTTTAGGAGCATTTGTCGCAGGAGCAATTGCCGCCGGAGCAAATGTCATACATTCATGACGGCTTCGCATACAATCAGCTTTGTTGAGAAAAAAAAAGAAGTAACACCCCATACATATCAAGCGACGCCACGGATAGAGAGGGAATAGTCCAGTTGTGATGCTGAAATTGACGGTCAGCAGTGTGACATATCTGACAATTTCAACATCAACTATACATGTGTCATTGTGGCAGTTATTACACTCTTGGTCTTAGTGTTAAAATAAAACAAAACAAAACAAAACATGGAACAGAGCGCTGAGAGAATATCCGACTCCTCTGATCGATGGAAATATGTAATTGTCATCAGTAAACTTATGATGCATCTTCTGGAGGCGTCGATCTCGAAGTCGTTCGGTGTACTCATCCCCGGAATGGTTTTCCTCTTCGACACTCGTCTATCTGTTCTAGGATTGCTCTGCAGTTTTCCGGTCACATGGATGCTGGTAGCATGTATGTTTTAGAGTGCTCTACACAATCTAATAGACTTATATATATATATATATATAGATATATATATACATGTATATTTGACTAACGGGTACATTAAGTCGACACCTAACAATGCAGTTTATTCCGTCATAATAGCGACCCCTACATTAGGTCGACAGTTGGTACATTAGGTCGACAGTTGAACAAAGAAAAAGAACAAAAACTGTCCTCCTAATGTACCCATTAGTCGTTTATATATATATATATATATATATATATATATGAAAGAAATGAGAGAATAATGGTGCGTAACTTAAATCAAAGTTCCCCAGAGCTGTCCTCCCTTTTTGAAATTTTTGCAAAGGCTGAAAAAATGTCTCCGCCGAGAATCGAACCTTGGCGTTGGCTTAGAACGCCAATGCCTTAACCACTAGACCACGGAGGCGGGTTAGTGGTTTCGGCGACACCAGATTCAATTGACCGACAGATTGACAAATCTTCAACCTTATTAACCACTAACCCGTCTCCGTTACGCACCATTATTCTCTCATTTCTTTCACATTTGTATTTATTTCCACGAGATTTGCCAAAGCTGTTGTATATGTTATTTCCTTAGAATAATAATATATATATATATATATATATATAGTTCTGCTTCGGACTTGCAAAGTTATAGACAAAATAGGAATAGGAAAGTCTCCTATACGATGAAAAGATTCGAATTTTCGGCGATAGGCCTTCATCAGTTACACAAAAGAGCGTGAAACGCAATATATATATATATATATATATTTATATATATGAAAGTTCTGCGTCGGAGTGTAAATAATAGATATCGAAGAAAGAGTAACTACTTAGGAGAGAAAAAAATGGGGCTCCTGCGGTGTTTTTATTTGACTACTGGGGGTGTTTCATCAACTAAAATCGATTTCGATTTTAAAATTGATTTTAAGATGGAAATCAGTTTTAGCTTAAAATTGATACTTGAGAGCTGTTTCATCAAATCGATTTTAAGCTGAAATCGATTTAAAATTGATATCAATTCTAAATACTTTGATGAAACAGGCCCTCAAACCTAAAAACGATTTTAAGTGCCGAGAATCGATTTTAAGCACTTAAAATCGATCGGATCGATTTTAAGATCAATGAAACACCCCCTGAGTATTTACTCTTTCTTTCTTATATATATATAATTTTTACCATAAAAGAAGTAAATACATGCATATGTATAAATATTATGTTCTGAAGTGATTACATGATATTTTGATAATTTGTTTATATTCGGGTTATTTTATCAATTGAGAAAGAACCAAATAGGAAGAATATAAAATCGAATTAAATCACGATAAAGCAAGATATTCTTCTCTGGGTTTGTTTTAACTTACATGTATGATGCCTTATTTATTTGTTTCTTCAGGTCCAGTTGTGGCGTATCTTCTTAAGTACGAAAGGATTAGCCCACGAGGGGTAGCTATCATGGGAGCCTTGCTTAGTTCTGGCACCCTCATAGCCAGCGGATACACTAGGAATATCAGTGTCCTTGGAGTCTATTTGGCTTTAAACGGTAAGTGAAGCGACACCCCTACGAAGATGACCCCTATATTCCGACTCCTCTCTGACGATTACCCATCTATGCATGGGTGTCGATCCCTGGGGAATAGGGGATATATATTCCCCCCAAATTTGAGGTGGGGGGATGGCCTTTATAATCATCCCCCAAATATTTTTGGATGAAATAAATAAGAATTATGATACATTAACTTAAAACTAATAATTATCCAAACTCATTATGTTTGATCTTGAAGTAACATCACATAATGATTACAATTAAGGAAATAAATGCCATAATTTCAATGCGAAAATATAAAAAAATGCTCAATTGAGGGGTTCCGTCCATTGGTTTTAGATCCGTGCATTGCTTCTTTTTATTAAAAATAAACATTTTGGGATGCTCTAAAATGCAACTTTTATAGACAGATTTTTGAAAAAGTCCCTGGTGTGGGAGGGGGTATCCTCCCCCGCTCGGTCGCTTCGCTCGGGTGGGGGGGAGGGGGCAGGGGGCACGTGCCCGCGGCGGCACTTGGAAGGGGCGCAAAAAACGCAAAGGAGAGAAAGAAAAAAGGGGGAAATGAAGAAATATCATGCGCCCCAAAATCCGCAGGGTAAATGCACTAGAAATCTAGTTTTTGAAGGTTTGAAATGCAAAAATTTTCGAATGCTCGGTCGCTTTGCTCCCTCGCATAATTATTTTCTTTCAGGATCTCGTAATTTCGCGCCCCAGTAGGCTTATATAGTTCTTAAATAGCTTAAAGGGTTCAACATTTGAACAAAAATAAAGATGTAATTGCTTTGATCGCTATATCATGTAAGTTTCATATGAATCCTGCTAATTATTGCGCCCCCAATATAGGATAAAGTGTATAAAACATTTGCAAAGGTTCAACTTTTGAGAGAAATCTCAATTTTAGATTTCTCGACTCTTTCTCAAGCCTATATAGGGTTTTCGTTAGTTTTGCTACCGATTGTAGAAGGGAGTCAATAGAAAACCGTTTATCAGTGCACGAGAAATTGCGCTTTTTTAGGGTTAAAAAATGAAAAATTTGCCGCTCGGTCGCTTTGCTCCCTCGCTAACGTAGATAAGTTTGGGCACTCGGGGGGGGGGGGGGGGCGTAACTTCATTTTTTGCCCCGGTCACCATAATCCCTAGATGCGCCACTGGCGTCACTCCTTCGCCGGTCACCACCCCCCCCCCCTTATTGTTGACATGGATCGACACCCCTGCATCTATGCCTACAGCTAACATGCCATCTGTTACTGAGGCAATTTACAAACTGGCAACTACAGCTCTCATGTTTTAGCAGCCCTATTACAGTCACCCACATAGGATAAGACACCCGGGGGTGTTTCATAAAGCTGTTCGTAAAGTTACGAATGACTTTACGAACGACTGGAACATGTTCTTGGGTGCTATACTAATCAGATTCTCAATCATTTAGCGCAAGAACTGATCACCAGTCGTGCGTAAAGTCGTGCGTAACCAGTGGCGGCACCAGGATTTTTAAAGTGGGGGGGGGGGGGGGCAAGTGGGGGGCAAAAGAAAATGTTGGGGGGGGGCAGATGCAGGATTGAGTAAAATAGGGGGTACAAATATGAATATGTGTCAAAATGTGTCAAAACGTAGACCCTTATTTTTTTGGTCTCGCCAGCTTCTCAAAAAGTCGCTCAGTGGGGGGGGGGGGGGGGGGGGGGGGGTAGGGACAAAAAAAAAAATTTGCCAAACTTCCACAAAACGCTCAGTATAGGGGTTATGGGGCCCAGTTTCCCTCCATAATTCCCTGACAAGCAAAAAAAAAAGGGCGTACAAATTTTTTTTTCACCCTTTTCACTCCGAAAATTATTGGGGGGGGGGGGGCAAAGCTTCTGCCCCCCCCCCTGGTGCCGCCACTGTGCGTAACTTACGAACAGCTTTATGAAACACCCCCGGACAACTACAAGTCTGATGAATATCCCAAGACAACTACCTATCAAGGAAAACTGACGACCTGGCAGTGATAATAACTCTTATGTTCTTATACACCCGAGACAATTACTTCTTTACGAATATAGCCAATGAGACTGTTACAATCCGACAAATATCCCCTAAAAGCTACCTACTTTAATAAGGAATGTCCACCCAGTTTTCCCCATAGTCTCTATCCCAACCGTGATTTCAGCTGATCAGGTTATTGAACACTCATGCTCGGAGGACAGTATTGCAAATTGTAAGGATTAAAAATAAAATCTATTAATCCACCAAATTTACGTTTAGAAGAATATAATGACATAATTATCATAATAATGGCAACGAAAGTAAAAAGAAACGAAGTAATATTGCCTTTATTTCTAGGACTTGGGATGGGAATGAACTTCATGCCAACATTGCTACTGCTCAATGACTACTTTCCAAGGAGGTTCGTGCTCATGAGTACAGTCACTCTCTTCGGAAGCATAATCGGGATCCTGCTTGTTCCTCCGTTGACTGAGCGATGGGTCCACCATTACGGTTACACTGGTGCCATGCTGATCCTTGGCGGACTGATGCTGCACTCCCTGGCCGGCGGTATTGCAATCAGGCAACCAAGAGACGCTGCAGTTTTAAAGAAAGTGAACCAAAGGAGTGTTAGCTCTTCTGTAGGGCGGAGATCGGTGCTCAAGGAAGAAAGTCTTGAACTAAATAAAGGGGATATTTCTCCAAGCAATGATCCATACAGAGATGATCAGAATGTTGGATTCAAATCTCTTAACGAAGATAAAGCACTGGCACAGGTGTCAAAAAACGATGAAAAAGAAAACACAACATTTGCTTCTAGGAATGGTACCTTCAGCGAACAATATCCGTCTGAAGACGCTGGCAAGGAAGTAGGAATCAATGGCAACAATTGGCTGGTACTTTATACAAAATCAACGCAGGAGGAACCAGAGTCTCTGGATATGAGTTCCGTGCTGGACAAAGTTAGAAGCGTAAATGAACCCAATGAAGCAAACGCTTTACTTCACAACAAAGACGGCGATATTTCGTCCGTTGCATCTGAAGAAAGAGTCAACGAACTGGACGAAAGCCTATTGTGGCATCAGCGTGTAGTTCAATGGTTACGAAGTGGAATATTCATCCAGGATAACCTCTTTACTCTGACCTTACCTACTCATCTGCTCATCCAGTATGGTGCGTATGCTTGGATGCTCTTTCTCGTCCCACGTGCAGAGTGGCTGGGTGTCGCCAGTGACAAGGCTGTGCTTCTATCAACCATAGGAGGAATCGGAGCACTCGTTGGCCGTATCGCACTTTTTGTCATTCTCTACTACGACGTCGACGAGTTCCACATCTGCTGCGTTGCGAGTGCAATAGCAGCGACGACCTTCCTAGTGGATTACATGGTCAAGTCTTTCCCTGCCATGTGCGCCGTAGCTTTCATTCAAGGTTGGGCAATCTTCACCAATACAGCAATACCTCCAGCTTTCTGCAAGACAACAACATCTCCTTCCAATTTTGGACTCGGATGCGGATATTCTGCCCTTGTCGGGGGACTTGGCGGCAACATAGGCGGACTTGTATCAGGTATTAATATTGACCTTCTATCTACCATGCTGGCATGCAAACAAAACCAACCCGTATACCACTCACTTGAATTAAATTCAAAAGCTTTCCATAATTAGTTACTCAATTGGAATTATAAAACGTTTCCAAGTTCATGTGATTGTGGTCGTTTCCGCTCGCTTCTTTATCTATGTTACGAGCTACAAGGTCTCCCGCAAAAACCCTCTGGAATTCGTCTTCCAAAGACAACTTTGTCTCTCCAAGGAGCCTTGAAGAGCTGGAGTCACAACTGGCAACACATTAATTCAAGCAGCTGCTCCTTCTAAGGATGCAAAAAGAATCTACAGGTGCGCTGTTGCCTTTGATGTCCGATGTTCGATGCCGTCAACTCCATGGGAAAGCTGATTAGTGATTTTTTTTCACTATTATATATCGGGAATTTTGCACTTTTTTATTCCAATAAACAAGGTGAAATTAATTTTGAGCAGATGATAGAATATGAATACAAAAGCCTAACTGTGTCCAAATATTTGGCTATATTGTATGATGGCAGTTACAATTTTAGAAAAAAGGACAAATTTGACAATCCTAATAATTATTCGCAATTTGACACTCTTCCGATTACTTCCGACAAACGAAAATCAAAAATGTAAATGTTCAAGTACAGGTATTTATGATGTTTCTTGTCAGAATAGTGTCAAGACATGTCAAAGTCGAGAAATTTTGATTCATATTTCAGGACATTTTGCACCATTTCTTTTCGCTTGCATCCAGTAAAGGTAAACACTGTGAACTGCTCATATTACACTAGTGAAAGCGAAATCATTACAAAAGGATATTTCCCTTTGAAAATGGCCAGTAAGGTGGAAGGTTGCAGCCGGGCAGGAATCTTTTGTCTTCTTATCTGCACAGAAGATCTAGATAAGCACATGCCTGACACATTTTTTCCATGCAGCATCGAACATGGTTCAAAGGGAATGAGCTACTTGTGACTCCAGCTCTTCAAAACTGCTTGGTCTATTTAAACGGACAATTAACGTCTCCTTGAAAAAAACCGCGGTTCACACTACGAACAAATTTTAAGAACAGGGGGGAACGCACATTTTTTGTTTGTCTTTCGGAAGAGGTTGAACTGCGTTTGGAATAAGACATACTGTTTTAATCGGACAAAGAAACTTTCAATTTTGATTTGATGCGATTATCGATTTGTATACTATCACAGCAATCAAAATCATGTTGATTTTGGTAAAACGAACCACACTGAAAAGCACGCTATGTCCGCTGATAATTATACAGCCATTGGAATTTTTTCGACCAAGAAAGGTTACTGATTATGTTATTTCTGTGGTAAGAAGGAGATAAAGTACCACATTAGCAAGGTGCAATAATTGCTGTAATATGTTATTCATACAAGGAGGTAGAAAGAAAAATGACAGTGTCTGTGTAATTTTGTCTGTGTAATATCATTCTCCTATTATTGAACCTTGGCCTAATTATTTCCCCCTGGGCTATATTTCGTACTCATCGCGGTTGAATCTTTTATATTTTATTCATTTATCCTTTTACTCCCGGGGAGCGTTTCATCAAATGTTTTGTCATTAATTTTTACCGACAAATTGGCTCTCAGCCAATCAGATGCAAGGATTTCAGTAGCTTATAACAGTTGTGGGTAAAAATCACTGACAAAACACTTGATGAAACGCTCCCCCGATGTCATTGGTAGGTTTGATCTTTGACCTGACCCAAACATACACGACTGTCTTTATATCCATCGGTGGAGTCCATTGTCTCATCTTATTTAACGTTATCATCTATCTGGTCGTTCGTCGCAGGAGAAAACATCATATGGCTAGGAACCAACAAGAGTATTCGTGTTCTGTCTAACTCCTAGATCTCAGGTAGGGATTTTCCGCGATTCTTACTATATATAAATCGAATCACGTTTAGACACTGGAAATGAACTCGAAAATGTTCTCTTCATTCATCAAAACCCAAAGACATTTAGAAATTATTATTTACGAATCTAAACAATGTGTAATGTACGTAATATAATGAATTTAAACTTTATTAGCTACTTTGTATCTAACTTTGTGTTTTACTTTCTTGTTATAGAATTATGATGTAATAAATTATATATGATTTCTTAATTATGAACACAATATCGATATTTATTCATTTTAAAATCATTAAATCAATACGGTATTACACAATACACGTTCGCTTTTCAATGGTGTCTCAGAGACGATATTTCGCCGTTCTCACAGTTACAAATACGCCGTATGGACACTGTGTGGACAGAAATTTGTGTGTGTGTGTGATTTAGATAAGTATATACTCGAATATCATGCATTATTATCAAAATGGTTATGAAATCCATGAGCGATTGTTTAGATTAGTTCACACCTTGAACATTATTATTATTGTTGTTATTAATATTATTATTATTATTATTATTATTATTATTATTATTATTATTATTATTATTATTATGTATTATTATTATTATGTATAGGTGTTGTGGTCTAGTGGATAAGTCAACGGACTGAAGATCACGAGGTTCGAATCCCAGCCCAGCATTAACGTCCTTTGGCAAAACATTAATCTACATTTGCCACTCTCGACCCAGGTGAAGTAAATGGGTACCGGTAGGAATTCATGCCTTGAAGCTTCAGCGCCTTCACTTAGGGCAGCTAGCCTGAGCCGAGATAATAATCCACAGCTCTTAGGAAGCGCATAGAGATATACACAAATGTAATATGCGCTATATATAAGAACCGATTATTATTATTGTTATTGATATTCTCATTATTATTATCATAATCATCATTATCATAATCATTATTATCATCATTATCATCATTATTACCATTATTATTATTATTATTATTATTATTATTATTATTATTATTATTATTATAAGCATAACTGCGACTTAAGGCAAATCATAACAATGCGGTTTATTTCGTCGCAATATAGAAATTCGACGTTAAGGCGAAAGCGAACGTGGGTCGAGGCAAATCCTAACAATAGGCTGAGATAAAAGGATTCGCCTTAATGTCACAGGTAATTGATTATTGTGATTATTATTATTGTTGTTTAATCAATCATATATTCTTCTTCTTCTTCTTCTTCTTCTTCTTCTTCTTCTTCTTCTTCTTCTTATTATTATTATTATCATCATCATTATTATCATTGTTATTATATTTTCTAAGGTATACATTATGTTTTCTTTATATTGACCGGTGCACTTTAAAACGACCTCTTATCAACATGATCAATGGTAAAATCACTCCTCCGCCGAATTATTCATGCTGAAGCTGACAACTCAAATATGTGCGTTTTAGTGTCTCTTTTTCTCCAGATCACGCTCTGTCTACTTACATCAAATAAAACATACTTCAAAATAATCTAGGTCAATACACACAAAAAACTGTCTCTGTCAAATAGTGACATAATCAATGGTGGTCTGCAGTTTGCGTAAAAAGGAAGAGGTCAGGGCGTGTGGACAGGGGCGTCGATCTGTTTTTAGATTCGGGGGAGGGGGGGGGGGATTTTGGGGAGGGCAAGACAGCCTTACTTTAAACGATGTACATTTCGCACATGATTTTGTTAACGCCTCTTAATGATAGGCCAGGAGCCTGTCCCCTGCGGGTCCGCTCGCTATTCATAGAAAACCGCTATTCATCTAACACGCGTAATGAATAGCGGTCCTTATGAATAGTTATGAATAGTGGTCCTTATGAATGGAGGTCCTTATGAATAACGAAGTAATTTGTCTATGATTTGCTCGCTATTTAAAAGGACCGCTATCCATAGAAAACCGCTATTCATTTAGTCACGTGTTATGAATAGCAGTCCTTATGACTAGCGATGTTACCCCGAAATTTGTCCCTTTAAAGTTACATAGACCATCCATGTCATTCACAAAAAGCTTGTCAGCTCGAACGAAGCCGCAAATTGTTCCCCTTAAAGCCCATGAACCAAATTTTACAGAAGCAAGAGGTATGGGTGTACATTACAAACACGTAACACGCTCCTGAAAAGAACACCAAAGTGCCCCTAAGCCAATTTTTTTTTTCTGTCCAAAATGCTCGAGATGTGGAGGAAAACCATTTTTGGCATTACAACCTTAATAACTCCATAGTGTGTCATTCAATTCATATCAAATTAACATAATACAATGTATTCTAAATTTCTTGGGGTGCAATTTATTGTCAAATGATTATTTCAATAAGTTATTAAATTGTGAAAATTGTATTGCTTTCTCAAAAATAGTCAAATGACAATTGTCAGGATCTGTGCCTGTTTGACAGGGCATAATAGAAAGCTTGCAAGGTATTTGTTGTAATTAACACATGAGTGGTAGATAGCCCAGATACTTTTATAGCCAGCTCCTCTATTATGTCTTTCCAAACAGGTGAAGATGGACAATGGGTGTGTTTACACAATCCTGACAATATCAATTAAACGCTTTTGAGAAAGCAATACAATTTAATAACTTATTATTATATTGACATGATTATTTGACATCATATTTCACTCTGAGAAAGTTAAAATACTCCAAATTGTACTGAGTAACTTTGATATGAATTGAATGAGACACTTTGGAGTCATTAATATTGTCATGCCAATTTTTTTTCTCTCTAAATCCAGTATTTTGGGCAGCAGAGGTTGGTTTAGGGGTACATTGGTAGGGTTTTTTCATTCGGCCAATTTAAAGCAAATTTTTCACAGGATGGTCTATCGAAATCTTTGAAAATTGAAGATATTTTTTCAACTACGTGTATTACCGATAATTCGCACTTACTTTGGCCCTTTATTATTGGAAAGGGAGGGTTCTATACACCGATAGGTGCTATCCGCAAAAATATTACAGATAAAAGACAACAAACAAAACAATAAACTATAGTTTGGAGAGGGTACTTTATTATTTTCCAAGCCCCGAAAAAACGAGACTCCTTTGTACAACATCGTATAAAACTATCGAAGCATTGGTTTTTCTAAAGTGAAAATAGCTATACTACTCCAGGTTTTGCTATATTAAATATAAGGAAAAATACAAACTACAAAGAGTGTGTGAGCATTTGACTTTGGTTCTTACACACCTATATTATATAGTCTATATATGATTGGTCTAAATGCCATCACGTGACTAGAGCTGCAAGGATCGCCAATGTTATATTTGGTTTTGACGTCAACATAACGCGTTATGTTTGTTAGTTATGTTTTTTTTGCAGTCGCGATCGATATTTCGCCCTGGAATTTTAAACTTCGTTCGAACGAATACAGTCATGGCGACTTCCTCCGCTAGTCGGTTTCAGTCCCTCGACGAGGTGGAATTGGACAGAATAATCGGCGAGAAGGACTCCCGTCTCCCGTAGTGAATTCATCCGTTAACATACTTCGTCAGTATTACGAGGCTAAGGAATCATCAATAACAGATATTGAAGATTAGACTATATAATATATAACATATATTGCCTGGTGTATCGCTTTAATAATTAACACTTCATCTCCCCTCCGAAGTTATATTTTCCCTCTGGACAATATTTTCCCTCAGCGCTGCACGCTTCGGGGAAAATATAATCCCTTGGGGAAAAATATAACTTCGTCGGGGAAATGAAATGATATAGTAAACCTCTAGGCAGGCAATATCTGTATAGTATCGAACTGATCTAATCATGCAGGTCTGAGACCAAGCCAATACGTCACTCTGATAAGAACCCGGTACACTAATAAAAACATCAGGAACATGAACAGGGGAGCGTTTCATCAAGCCTTTTGTCAGTGATTTTTACTGACAAATTTGCTCTCAGCAAATCAGATGCAAGGATTTCAGTAGCTTCTAACAGTTGTCTGTAAAAAAAAAATCACTGACAAAACGCTTGATGAGACGCTCCCCAGGAGTTAAATGACATCCCCGTTTCAAGAAAGTGACCCCAACCATTGACGAATAATATGATACGAAACACATACAAGACGTATGATTCTAGGGGTGTTGAAATTATTTTTTCCCATCTCCCGTCTTACTACTGGAGTGTATGAAAATTTATATAAGAAACTGTTCAATATAAAGGGACAAAAGATATTACCTAAAGACGAAACATCTAAATAAAAAAAACCAGGAGTATATGAATAGGTATCCGTCACATATAAATAAAAACGACTTTTCATAGAGACATGCCTCGGATCCGAACCCGTAACTTACATCCAATGGTGTAGCGTTGGTCCAGACATTGGGTGGCATCGGTTTCATTATCAATTGGAGGGGGCGGCGCCGGTCTTAATGGGTGACATACGAAATAACATGGTGATTGATGATGGGAGGGGTGTTATCGTTTTCTTTTCACGTTCGTCTTTGCCCTCTTCTCTTCCCTTTCCCTTTCCTATTCTTTCCACTTTGATTTAAATGTTATTTTCCCCATTCAACTGAAGGACACGTGCTCCACCATGCCCCTTGTAGCTACAATACTGCTCACATTTCCCTACCTCTAGACCAACTATCATTTTGGTTTCTCTGCTGACCCGAAAAGTTATCCGGCTTTCACAATGCAAAATGAAAAATTGATCACCCAATCTTTCCTCCCCCCAAAAAAACCACACACACGCAACCCCAAAACAATGATCTGATGCATATTCACTATACCAGAAAAGTCACTTTAAACTGCTTAAACATTAATCATTTTATGTCTGTATGGCATGTTCAAGATGTCAGGAAAGGTTAAGAATCATTGGAATAGACCCATAGCTTCGTATACTATAGTCATCAGTGTACTCTACACAGTAAAACAAACTAGAACCTGGCACAGACTACTTGACGGTATATTAAAATGATTTCTGCAAGCTCATACATAACAAAAAGAAAATAGTATATACTGACATTCAGCATTCATTAAAAGTACTTGCATATCTTTTAGGTGTTTCTCCATTGCAATTAAAATGTACAAAAATGAAATATGATGAAGGGGTGAATACATTTCTGTTATATACAAAATATATATAATTTACTCTTGTAGCTGCACTTTGTAATTGCACTGTGTTATATTCTTCCTGCAAATTGTGAACAACCATATGCATACATAGACTTAAATATACATTGTACAAGAAATCAAATAATGAGAGAGTGCATACAATGTGTAAGAAATAAATCCATGATAGAAATATGTATTCTGTGCTCATGCATGATCCTGCGCTATTTTAGTCATTTTTTTAAATGGAGTATTTTCATTCATGCATGATTACAGTATTAATTTGCCACAATCATAAACATCATTGCATATACAGTACATCAATGTACATATAAGTGTATACAATTAAGTAACTCATATTTAACAATCTGCCTTTCAAATGTCCATATATCATAACATGCTTTTTTGGGTTATAATTCTTGTGCCGTTGAGTTGACGATTTCTGATTTTTATAAAAATCTACATAACGTTTTAGGTTACTTCGTATGATTTGGAATATGCATTTGTTAAACATTCAGTCTGCGAAAAAAAACACCCCATAACTAAATTGTAATTGACCAAAGATTAAAACCAAAGACATACACAAAAAAATATCAAGCTATTAAACTACACACATACTGTAAATATTATATTGATAAAAAGTTCAAGTGGCAATTTTTTAACACCATGTTTTTAGGAACAGGTGGTGACGCATTAATATTACAAGCTTCAAGTACTAATAGAAAATGTTATTTAAATCACAAGAAAGCAAGAATGTGTAATGTTAGCTTACAATATCATCGCAAAGACTTTGGAGAAATCAACTCAAGGGAAATATTTAATACCCGGGGGTGTTTCACAAAGAGTTAAGTTTGACTAACAATCGCACTTAAATTCCTAGTTGTGTGCGGTATATGACACATCACCGCATTGGTCAGATCATGCTTAGGGGACGCAGCTATTGGGTAATCTACCAATGAGATTACGCGTTTAGTACCGTATGCGAATTGGCACTTACGCATGATTTTAAGTCAAACTTAAAGGGATACGCCACCAGGCGGCCGTGGGGAAGGGAAGAATTGCGTAAGCCCCATTCACTCGTACACAAAATTTGTGCGTCGAACGCGTCCGTCGGACTACTGGGATTAAATTTCGGACTGCACGAAGCCGACCGAATCTCGCACGAGAGCTCGAGCTCAGGCGGAGCATGCATGTTGTGCGGCGACCAGTCTATCCGGAGTTTGCTCCCCGCGGGGCACCGGCATGATCACTGTGCCCTCTCGCGGAATAAAAACGTCCACAATCTGCGGTTGAATATCCCTTTTAACTCTTTGTGAAACACCCCCCAGATCGTATATCCTATTTAACCCTGTGCCTACTGACGTCTCTCATTCCAATAGACTTAATAGAAGGAGCACTCGGTTCCGGTAGGCTAGAGTAGGCCTACCGACATAAAGAGAGTAGCGACAACTCATGATTTGAACGCCATTTTGTTTCCTCTGCTATGCAACATTTCTATTCAATTCCGATGAGCACCTGGGTGTTCTCAATAGAAAGAATTCAAACGCCATTTTGTTTCCCGAAAAGTCAGACGTCTATGTCGCTACATAAAGGTACTCTACCGTAGGCAACGGGTTAAATCGCGTTCGGATTACGTAATACGTCATTGTAATGATCGCACATTTCCAAAGGTGACGGACAAGCAGTGCTGCCAACCTAAAATCGTATTCCTTTCCTTTTACGGTTGATAAGGGGGTATGGCATTGTGTATCACAGGCAAAAATTTAGAACAGTTCTTGTAACCCAGAGCCATAAATAGTTAATGCCAGTGGATAACAAAAGGTTGTTCGAGGAAACAGGGGCGATGCATTATGGTAATGTTGTGTTCCAAATTAATTCCAGACATCCATAGATGTTGGTACCCCCTTATCAAGTGTAATAGGAGCGAAACTGGGTGAGGAATTCGTACTAGTTGGCATGTCTGGACAAGGCTATTGGAATAAGCGATTTCGTAATTGGCCCATGAGCAACTTTTTGCAAATGACCTTTCCCTTTTTTCATTAGGATAGGCATCTTTTCAAAGAAAGATAATACGTAAGCTTGCCCGACATAGCAACCTACATAATTCAAACTCTATGAAAGAAAGACATCGTAGACCAGGTGACTAGAATAGCACGTCAATGAACACTTGGGAAAACGCATTGTTTGCAAGTTGGCTATCATTTGGCAGACTGTCAAATACCAACCATCAATGAACACTTTGTTGCTTTTCAGTGGATTTAATGAATAGTACAATTAAATGAATATATGAATAGTCATTACATCACTGTCGATGCTTGAGCTTTTTCTCATTCTGGTCCGTCCCTATGGAATAAACTACCACTCAGTATTCGTCGCCTTGCATCCCTTCAGGACTTCAAATCTGCTCTAAAAACCCATCTTTTTCAAAACAGTCCTATTTAATGAATACAGTTATAATTTATGTTTTTAGTATACATATAACTCTACTTTAGTGTAAGAATTCGATATACATGTATATATTTGTTCATTATTGTTAAATTGTAAAGCGCCATGAGCGTCAGAGCCTGGCGGATACCGGCGCTATATAAATGTTCATATTATTATTATTATTATTATAAAATTAAACAAACATGCCAGTTTATGTCAATTGACCTTTATATGCTCATGCGCAAATCCTAATTACGAAATCGCTTATTGTATGTGGTTGTTTTTTCGAAAGTCATGTTTTACTTAAACTTGTCGATTAATTCCCCAAAATACTAGATAATATTATATGTATTGTATCGCCTGTATTCTTGTAACATGAATTTACTAGCACTCCCTCATTACATGGAAGACTTAGAAATCTAATAGAAATACAGGGTTGTATTCTATGCATTACAAATGCTTGCTTGTATTCTGTAAATTCAGGAGAAGTGTTTTTGCGCCCAATTACGCCATTTTACTTAGGGTATATTGCGTTTGTATGAATGGGTGTACCGTACATGTAGTGTTTATTTTATTACAAAGTACCTTTTCATGGACATGATGGAGCGATGCGGGCATTGGAATATTATCCAAAGTCCAATCACCGCATGAAAAAGGAATATTTATTTTGTATACGTCAGGCATTCATTGACAAGTAAAATTATTTGATTTATACAAACATGTATTTGTGGTTTAATGGCTTAAAAATATCCTTTCCGAATGAAAATGTAACCTACATTTTAACATTGAAATTCTAATCTCAGATGTCGAAATTTCAAGTTTCATTGAATAAAATTTTTTAAAAAGGATGAATTTTGCAACGATTGAATGTGTTGACAACCGAAATATATAATAATGGATATACAAGTACATTCTATACGATTACACATAAATAATTTCACTGATTGATTTGATCTCAAGTTATACAAATATGCAATCTGGACATGTTGCTCAGTAAATAGTTTTGTCTATTATGTTCTATGACGTATGCAGCCATCATCACCTCTTGAATACACCAAAAATGCCCATATTCGCTTTCCCGAAGAGCATAAAATCCTGTTCCTCCAAAGGATCGGGCTCTTTCTCTTTCCGCCGGTTCCTATCGTCGCTAGAGGGCGACTTCTTCATCTGTCCGTTATTTGGTCCCGCACGGTTAACGGCGTCGCCACCGTTTTCCCCCTCGCTGTTCTCATCACGGTGATCGGCCGCGGAGAGTTTCTTGGCTTTCACCCGCTTCTCGCGGTAGAGTTTCATGAAAGGTGTGTCCAAACTGGTCTCGTTGTAAACTTTGGGTTTCCAGACTGGATGATGGAATGAGATTCTATGCTTCTGGGCCCACCGTCCGAAGATGTATTTCTCTGTGACGAAAAGATGCCCGCTGTTGAGCCGTTCCTCGCTACGTCTGTAGTAGTCGCATTCAGAGCGCGTCTTGTTCTCCTCTTGTAAGTAGTAGTGGTATGGAGTTGTGTCGTTAGGATGATCTCTGCAAAGTAACGCAATGGAAATAATAAATAGATAATGATGTAAGATAATCATTAGTAATAAATAATCCTTCTGCGTTCCATTAAAAAAATGTAAAAAAATAAATACTTTGTAAAATCCACAAGCTTTCAAACACCAGTCCTGGAGGTAGATAACAGTGGATGGATGTTATTAATGCATTAGACTCTATGGAAGCGTTTCATAAAAGGGTTGTGATCCCGGGGGGGGGGGGGGCTTCCCCATCGGAAATTTTGAGGATTGTACAGCGAATAAATGGTAAAGGCTGTGGATTTCACAGAGAAAAATTACAAGGGGAAAATACATTTGGAGTGCAGAGACTCGTCTGTTGGCCCCACTCACACACTGGTGATTCTCTTTCAGTGTCACGTTGATTTTAAAAGCATCTGTTTAGATGTGCGGAAGTGTAATGATATTTTCCAACACTTCCATATTGTACTAGAGTCTTCGAAAGTCTATATTGATTTCTTCTTTACGGATGTAAGGTCTCTGGGATTCTGGTTGGATTTCTGACATGAGGATATTAGGCAAACAGGAGGAAATGGTACATAACAATGAACCAAGTTGTTGTTCGTTCGGTAAAATAAATTCGCCAGTGTGTCTGGGGCTAAAGTTAAGGACTACTTACTGGCAGTATTCGTCGTAGACCATGCCGTATACATTGATTTCATCGCATGTGTCTAGGGCAAGAAGCATCGCATGCCAGCCAGTGGTAAGCCATGTCTTTGCCTGAGTTCTGTGAAAGGGAAAACACAGATACGAAGTTTCAGCGGATAGGTGTCCCGACATATGCTCCGGCGACAATTGCTCGGGCATTATTTCGTCAAAGATATAGCATTCGGTTAGTGTACAAAACTGTCGCCGTAGCATATTGTGTTAATCGACCACTGGTGAAACTGGAATGTATAAACATGACAAGGAGAGCTACTAATGAAGAGATATCCCCAATACTGATACTAAGAAACATTCTCAGAGGAAATTTTATTATGTGTATAGCCAACGTTTCGGAGAATATCTAATTACCAATGTATGCAAAATAATGAGTACGCTTTGGTACTCATTTACACCTATTTTAAAAGAGTGTCCTTATTAATTGTTAGATAAAACGAAACTGGACAAGTTTATGCCCTAAGTAATTTAAACGAATTATTTAGTTTAGCATGTCCTGACTAACGCTGGTGGAATATATAAGTGTCTCTTTGGTTGCTAATTGTTATCCATTCTTTTCTAGGAGTGTAACTTACCTTGTTATACCCGTTTCATTGTGGAAAACCTCGTTGTTATGTTGCATCATGGCCAGCGTGTGCATAAAGAACGTTACATTTCTGTACATCTGTGAGTAGTTGAGCGTAAGTCGGTAAGCCGGGTTCTTGTAAATGTTTGTTGCGTATAGCCATGCAATCACAACGTTTTCTGCCCGTGTCAGTGGATCCCTGAAATGCACGTACTGACTCCGTAACTTATTCTGGAAGATTGTCCGAAAGTTGGAGTGTCCGACCACCCGGACTGTTGTCCGTCTACCGACGTCTTTCTCGAACCCTCGAATTGGGGCGTCGTTCATCCTGATGACGCATTCTGCGGAATCGATGTCTTTGCCTGCTGATTTTCCGAGGAGCTGACCCGAGCTGGTCACCAAGGAGCATGTGTCACAGTGTAGTAGGAACGGCTAAAAGGAAACGGGACATAAAACTTGTCTTAAGTTTCGAAAGCTTATTACATGCTTATTTTTAGAGGCTAATGAATGGAGTATTTTCATTAAACTGGTTTAATACTGATGTCTAATTCAGATAAATTAACCTGCAGTACAATGCATTTCAGTACTACAAAGAGACTCATTTAATGCATTATTATTGCCTTAATTCTGTCTTAATCCAAAGATACGAATGGACCATTTTCCTCGCCTCGTAGAGCGGTTTTCTACGGAAGCTTAAAAGTGCCCCCAGAAGACGAGATAAATCAGGACGGGAAGACGAGAAGACGAGACGAGAACACAAGGAAACGAGTCAAGAAGACAGGAAGATAAGACGAGAAGAAACAAACACGAGATTCTTGATCTCGTCAAGTCAACTTGATGAGAACGAGAAGACGAGAAAACAAGATCCTGGATCTCGTCAATTCTATATCATCAGGATGAGAAGACGAGAAGACGAAAGAAGAAAAGATTAGATCTTGTATCTAATCGACCTGCTTAAGACGAGAAGACGAAAAATATTATCATAAACGGAAGCTTATAAGTGCCCCCAGAAGACGAAATAAATTATGACGAAAAGGCGGGAAGACGAGGCGAGAAGACAAAAAAGACGAGATATTCGATCTTGTCAAGTTGACTTGATGAGAACGAGAAGACGAGAAAACAAGATCCTGGATCTCGTCAATTCTATATCATCAGGATGAGAAGACAAGAAGACGAGATACTGGATCTTGTCAAGTCAACTTGAAGAGAACGAAATAAGAAAAGATTAGATCTTGTATCTAATCGACCTGCTTAAGACGAGAAGACGAAAAATATTATCATAAACGGAAGCTTATAAGTGCCCCCAGAAGACGAAATAAATTATGACGAAAAGGCGGGAAGACGAGGCGAGAATACAAAAAAACGAGATATTCGATCTTGTCAAGTTGACTTGATGAGAACGAGAAGACGAGAAAACAAGATCCTGGATCTCGTCAATTCTATATCATCAGGATGAGAAGACAAGAAGACGAAAGAAGAAAAGATTAGATCTTGTATCTAATCGACCTGCTTAAGACGAGAAGACGAAAAATATTATCATAAACGGAAGCTTATAAGTGCCCCCAGAAGACGAAATAAATTATGACGAAAAGGCGGGAAGACGAGGCGAGAAGACAAAAAAGACGAGATATTCGATCTTGTCAAGTTGACTTGATGAGACGAGAAAACGAGAAGACGAGACACTGGATCTTGTCAAGTCGACTTTATGAGAACGAGAAGACGAGAAAACAAGATCCTGGATCTCGTCAATTCTATATCATCAGGATGAGAAGACGAGAAGACGAAAGAAGAAAAGATTAGATCTTGTATCTAATCGACCTGCTTAAGACGAGAAGACGAAAAATATCATAAACGGAAGCTTATAAGTGCCCCCAGAAGACGAAATAAATTATGACGAAAAAGCGGGAAGACGAGGCGAGAAGACAAAAAAGACGAGATATTCGATCTTGTCAAGTTGACTTGATGAGAACGAGAAGACGAGAAAACAAGATCCTGGATCTGGTCAATTCTATATCATCAGGATGAGAAGACAAGAAGACGAAAGAAGAAAAGATTAGATCTTGTATCTAATCGACCTGCTTAAGACGAGAAGACGAAAAATATTATCATAAACGGAAGCTTATAAGTGCCCCCAGAAGACGAAATAAATTATGACGAAAAGGCGGGAAGACGAGGCGAGAAGACAAAAAAGACGAGATATTCGATCTTGTCAAGTTGACTTGATGAGGACGAGAAAACGAGAAGACGAGACACTGGATCTTGTCAAGTCGACTTGATGAGAACGAGAAGACGAGAAAACAAGATCCTGGATCTCGTCAATTCTATATCATCAGGATGAGAAGACAAGAAGACGAGATACTGGATCTTGTCAAGTCAACTTGAAGAGAACGAAATAAGAAAAGATTAGATCTTGTATCTAATCGACCTGCTTAAGACGAGAAGACGAAAAAAAATTATTATAAACGGAATCTTATAAGTGCCCCCGGAAGACGAAATAAATTATGACGAAAAGACGGGAAGACGAAATAAATTATGACGAAAAGACGGGAAGACGAGGCGAGAAGACAAAAAAGACGAGATATTCGATCTTGTTGACTTGATGAGGACGAGAAAATGTGGAGACAAGATAATGGATCTCGTCAAGTCGACTCAATGAGGATGAGATGACAAGAAGACAAGATACTGGATCTCGTCAAGTCGACTTCATTAAGTTGAGATGACGAGAAGACCGGATACAGGATCCAGTATCTCATCGTCTTGTCTTCTCATCCTCATCAAGTTGACTTGACGAGATCCAGCATCTCATCTTCTTGTCTTCTACTCCTTATCAAGTTGACTTGACAAGATCCAGTATCTCATCATCTCGTCTTCTTGTCTCGTCTTCTTGTCTTTTTGGCTCGTTTCCCTGTCTTCTCGTCTCATCTTCTGGGCGCACTTTTAAGCTTCCATAAACTTCACTAGATCCAGGATCTTGTCTTATCGTTTTCCCAAATCAAGCCGACTTGACGAGATCCAGTATCTCATCTTCTCGTCTTCTCGTCTTGTCTTCTGGGCGCACTTTTAAGCTTCCGTAAACTTCACTAGATCCAGGATCTTATCTTCTCGTTTTCCCAAATCAAGCCGACTTGACGAGATCCAGTATCTCGTTTTCTCGACTTCTCGTCCTGATGAAGTCGACTTGACAAGATGCAGTATCTCGTCTTCTTATCCTAATCAAGTCGACTTGACAAGATCCAGGATCTTGTCTTCTCGTTTTCTCTTCCTCATCAAGACGAGATCCTGTATCTCGTCTTCTATTCTTCTCGTCCAAATGATCTCGTCATCTCATCTTTTGAGCCAAATCAAATTTACTTGATGAGATCGAGGATCTCGTCTTTGTGTCTTCTCGTCTCGTCTTCTTGTCTTCCCGACTCGTTTCCTTGTCTTCTCGTCTCTCTTGTGGACCTCTCTGTATATCCTTTTGGACATCTTGCTCCCTCCTCATTAACATCCCCCTCTTACCTGCAAGAACTGTTGAGGCGAACGTACATCCCCGTACAGGTACCGTGCAACTGACGTGCAACCAACGCGCGACATGTCACGGCTCCGTATGGAGCCATGGGCTTCGTGAGACCTCCGCAAGGAGCCCGTGCAATGGTCGTAAGAAGCACGTGTCCTGCGTGCTCCTAAGTGCTTGGAAAAAACGTGCCGACCCGTGCGTGCGACGCAAGGATTTTCTGCGAAATCCGTCGCAGACCACGCTCACGGAGGCGCACAACCGATTGTGACCAACCTTTAAAGACAAGGAGGCTTTTCGACATGTCCAACAATCTCTGCGTGTGGCTACGTGTTCTGATGAACGCACGTGACACGCGCAGCCATCGTACTTCCTGCACGTGCTTCTTGCGACCATCATACGGGCTCCTTGAAAAAGGTCTCACAAAGGCTCCATACGGAACCGTGACATGTCGCGCGTCGGTTGCACGTCGGTTGCACGTAACTGTACGGGGCTGTACGTTCGCCTCAAGAGTTCTTGCAGGTAAGAAGGAGTATGTTAATGAGGATGACAAACGACGGACGGACGAACCGCAGGAGTTGGCCCACAGCCGATCGCAGCTGCGGACACGCACGTGCAAAAACACACACGATCAGTTGTGACCATAGCATATAGGTGTGTTTTTTCACATTCCTTGCTTCTCCCTATACTTTTCTCCTTTTAGCCGGTTTAGATGGGAGCACGACGTGCCCCCTGTAGCTACAGTACTTGTACGGCATTATCATGCACCCTACCCTTTTATTATGAAACAACCAACTCACCCTATGATCAGGTACGGAGACAGGCACCAGCAACTTCTGCCTGCTTTTCTCAAGGGTCTCATTCCTCTCTCTATGGGACCGCCGGACCAGCGTTGGGCTGTACACATAACAGCGAGGATGGTTGCATTGTGGGATACGAGAATTCAACATGAAGCTACCACGTGACAACGCCCCCTGCTTCTCGGCGTAGTAGAAGTAGGCGAAGCAGATGATGAACGAGTAGAAGGTAGCTAGTATCAGCATTCCACAAGGACCCTGTGTGGCAAAAAAGAGGGATAATAAATTAAACAAAGATATCATAAGAATGAACGCAAACTGATAATGAGCGAATATTCTTTTAACCAAGATAACCACTTGAAAATCGCAACTATAGTATATCAAAATTTAGAGAATGCACAGACTGTTGTCGACAATGATGAAGAGGATGGTACGAAGTAAATACAGAGAGAGAGAAAGAGAGAGAGAGAGAGAGGCAGACATACAGAGATGGAATGGGAGATAAGGTAATGTGTGTGGGGTGCCGGTGAATGTGCGTGTGCGCGAGCGTTCATGCAAGGAGGTACTAGGCTTGTCTAGGACGTCTTCGGTTTATGCATGCCCAACGTGCTGTAGAACATTTCGAATGTATAGCATGATAACAGAAATTATGATGACTAGCTCAAATTACATATTTTGTAAATGTTACCCTAGAAATTACCGAATTCAAAGTGGATTTACTATCACTGGTATTTTATAAATAAAATTTCACAATTAAGAAAACAGCAGGAAGAGAGAGAGCGAGGGAGAGAAAAGAGAAAGCTAGAGAGATTTGAATGATAGGAATAATAGAGAAGTGGAGGGAATTGAAATGAGAGAGAGATAGAGATGGACGACGATAAAGAAATAGAGACATGGAGGTAGTCAAAGGGAAAGAGTGAGAGCGAAAGAGAGGGTGAGAGGTTGAAAAAAGAGGTGAAACTGTGGGTCATGGTTTGGGTTGGGTGATACGGGTGAAAATATGTCAGGATTCGATGACGGCTTAACCCTAAAAGGGCCGGGATATTTTGTCTATGCCACCCCCCCCCCGAGATCTCGACTGTCGACCGCGCGATCGCGCCGAAAATCGGCACGCACGTCGTCCACAACGTAATCTACAAAACTGCGTAGTTAAATGCTCCGAAAAAAATTCACATTAATTAATTATGCAAAATTTATGCATGAAATCAAAAGTTTGCTCTAAATCATTAAATAAAGCTCAAAGAATGCTAATTTTTGGAAATAGACACTCTTTCCAGTATTCTTAGCAAATATACTTGAAAAAAAATTCGGTATTAAAATTGATTTCTTATGTATTTTATTGTATATAAAATGTCTTATGTATTTCTCTTTTTTTTTTTATCTTTTTTTTTTTTTTTTTGATGAAATTTGTCAGGGACACTTCCGCGAACATAAACAGCGTAAAATATATTAATTCTAATCAGCAAATGCAAAAAAAAATCATAGATTTCTAAATTTCGGCAGAAAACACATTTTGTATTGAAATTATACATGAAATCACGTTTTTGAGCAATTTTTGGTCTGACGTGCAAGTACGTCAAAACATGCGTGAGATTCGAAATAAAAAAGTCATGAAACGCCGCGGCGACTGTCTTGCGCGACTGTCTTGCGCGGGGTGGGGGGTGGATTCCACCCCCGGCCCTTTTAGGGTTAAACTGAAATCAAGAATTGGGCGCCATCTATTGATAATCGAAATTCGTTTACATGCCTCCTTTGAAGAGGGAGAGGGCAACTGGCTTTCATGCAGGCTGATGAGATCCATTTTATATGATAATGGAAAGAATTGGACCTCTACACTCTCTTCAAATGGGACTCAACTACAAATTAAAATGTCTGGCCCGTGAAGTTCTCGTGCAAGCGGTTGTATTTAGGAATAAAAACTCTCTAGAAGTGATTGTTCTTAATTGATTTGAGTATATGGAACAATACGTAGTATGCCAACACATGTAATCTGGTCCCATGTGGTCCAAAGTTTTATTATTTTAAAAACTATTTCTCGTCAGTATTTTGAATATGAGGGTATTTCGTGAGCAATCTTTTACGTGTGACATTCTGATTTGATATTCTTTTACAAGGAATACAAAAAAGCAAGCTCATAAATTATTTTAGCGTCGTGAGAACTCCACTTTTTCTTCAAATGTCGTATCTTATTACTTACAAAGCTTCGTCCCGTGATGGGGTTGCGTAAACACATGATGTGTTGATACGCGCTACACGGCTACGCCTGCAGAATCCTGTCATTCATGGGAGTGACGTCACTCGGCTGCCTCGTCGGTAAGTAAAATGTCAGATCAAAGATTATATCGACATCCTCGTCAAGGATGCACTGGGTGTTGTCAAGGAGAACGATGGTTTATCATCTCATCATCGTCATCGCCTCCATCGTCAAGTTCATGGTGTATTGGCGAAGGAGGACAGGTGATTATCAAACTGGACACAAAATCTGTTTAAAATATGTGAAGGACAGGTCATAATTATGTTTCATATATTAATATGTATTTAATATCAAAATGTTTAGTTCTGATAGCGGGAAAGGAAATGGAATGAAAATGGTTTAAAATATTTGTCCTTTTATATCATCGTAACGTAAAATATTTTAATCGTCCATTCATGATTTCTGATGAAGGCGTACACTATCGTACACACTCACAACTTTCCGGGGTTTTGTTTATTCATATGCCGGTCGCATGTGTAAATTACATTCTGCACTAGGATGTAAATTGCTGCCACCTCTTCTTTGTTTAATACTAATATAATGAAGAAAAATTCACAGCAGCTTACATTTTTAACATTATTGCCAATAAATTATTAACTATAAGAAATCTGACGAATAATCTTTGGCGCCTTAGCTATAAATGGGCAAGTCAGCTACTGTGCCTGTGATCACTGGATCACTGAAGAGAAAAATACCCCAACGGCAAAAAAAAAATGCAATTGAGATCAATGAACATTTTAATAATTATAATGATTCAGAATTTTGGGTACAAAACATAAAATTGTAAAGAGCGGTAGAAGTAAAAAAAAAAATTTTAAAAATATATATATAGGAAAGTTACGAATTTGATAGCACTACAGTAATTATGCCTACAAGCAAATAATTATCAAATGATTTCATACTTTCGCCCAGGGGAAATTTTCCACGAAAAGATGAAAGAATGTTTTTACAAAACGATGCAAGCCACCTAAGTAGAGCATGCCCTAAGATACGTCCCAAATCGATATCGGTGTATGTATCAATTTTCTCCCAAAATAAAACGCTCTTTCAAATATAAGTAGGGAGGCCGACAAACATTCTCCCAGATGCATATGAAAACAATAGCAAAATATTTAATTGCATGCATACTTGTAAATATGGTATTTACGATGTAAATTTTATAAATAATAAAAAGTTTAATCTTCTCTCAACCAGGAGCTTGGAATGATTTTTGTTAGTAAGTATATGGGTTGTCCTAGGCCGTCACCATTAACGTTCACTTCAAGGTACTTCACCCCTTTTGCACACTTATACAAAATTCCGCAAACATTTGCACAGGTTTTGCAGACATCCTGGCTATGAAATTTAAAGGTCATAAATTCTATAACTGCTTTTTAGGAAATGAAAATCTTTCTTTTGTCGCAGAGGGAGCTTTTCAGAAATCAATGCAAGTACATGTATTAATAACGGTCAAAAATGATTTTAGAAATCACGCGATTTTGTTTTTCGAGTCGAAAACAATGAAGTGTTACCAAATTGTTATTACTTCAAAGCAAATTACAATATATATATATATATATATATATATATATATAATCCTTTTCACATCCGCACAAGTTTTCCAGTTATAATTCTTTGTTATCTATCGCATACTCACACAAGTTCGAAATTAGGGCTGCAAAAGGGATGAAGTACCTTTAACGTAAAAAAATATTCATCAAGTGGCACTCAGTAGCGTGAATACCTTTGTCGACACACATTTTAAAAGATTCACTAAATCTTGCATATACGAAATTTATTTATTTACTTTATGAAATGATCCGATCACCAACATGTTCCGACACATAACCTATGGGTATAAAAACTGCTAGAAAACAAATAAACATATGTTGTCCTCGTTTATTAGTATCGCCCATTGCGTGAGATAAATGGATAACATGTGTGAAGATTTCCACTAATGTTATTTCTATTTCCTTTGACAAAATTATGTTTCATGGGGAGAGAATTTTCTATCACTTAATGTGGTGCAAAAGACTGGACAGTCTTGGAGAGTTTGTCTATCAATAATTCAAAATGTCAGGGTTTGTGGTGCTAAGCCATTTCTCGAATCCAGCTTTTAAAGTTCATTTTGAGCTCTAATCTACCTTCTAAATCCTAAGCACGATCGATTGACCACGTAGCGTCAATATTGCCCAAATGGCAAATCCAAATACAGCATGCCTAGACCAACCAGGGGCGTAGTTAGATCTTTTTTAAAGGAGGGGGGGGGGGTGGCGGCTGTCTGGCAAAAATTTAAAAAACGTAAGTTAAAGCTTTTAAAAAAATCCAACAAGCAAAAATATGGTCATGAATTTGCGACTTGCCCAATAGGTGAGGTCAAATAAAAATAGACAACATAAAAAATTTAAGGGGGAGTATCACCCCACACCTCCCGGCCTCTGAGCAAGACTTCAGACGATAGATTGAAGGCGCGCCGACTGGAATGGATATTTCTGATTCAGTGAAGGTGTGTACTGTGTGACGTCATTTCCAAAATCACACTCTCATCATTCCCTGCTAAATGTCACTCGAGGTTCTATGCTCTCACAGACCATGTTCATCGCAACATAGATGCTGAATGGTAACAGTATTATGGAACAAATGAATCAGTTTTTAATCTATATTTATATATATATATATATATATATATATATCATACATATTAAGTGGGCACTGAAACATTCCCCTAGATAAGTTGGTTGGACACTTTTTGACCGCCACGTTGGTGAAATGTTTACTCATTTTTTTTTTCAATGTCAGAAAGCAAAGAATCACATTGCACCATAACCGGTACAACAGCAAAACTCCTTTGGGTAGAAAATAATTAAAACATTTTTAAGTACTGACACCCATAGATGTGTGCATGTGCACTTCTTAGGGTCATTTTGCATCCTATTTAGTCGGGCTTCGACAAGGGAGCAAATTTACATCTATCAGGGTGCAGCATGTAAGAATCGAAACTTTCATAGCTGCACTTTTTTCAAAAGGATGCAGTTATTGAACTAATCTGGATGCAAAATTTCAACCTGTATTTTTTGGTGAGTATATTGCATGAATCTTTCAAATCCACAGTTTTCACTGAATATTTTGTAAGCATGGGTACATGTAGATTGACAAACGACATCATATTTCCGTCAAAAACATGCTAGATGTGTAATGCCAACTGCATGTTAATCAATCATATGTTAATTTTAACATATGGTGACTTCACAAATTTTCTAAATCCTTGTTTCAAACTCGCATCGCCTTCAAACAAGTGTCTGATTTCAGAAGCCTATCTCTAAAGCCATCGATGAAACTGTTCGTGGCTCATTGCTAATGCACCATTGAACAACCTAGCAAGGGGGAACTGCCCAGGGCGAAGGAAGAATCGGTGCATAGAAGATGAACATGTCATTGCTCCTTCATTACACTTTACGAGGCCTTGACCAGAATGAGGTGAATTTTCCACCTCTTATTTCCATAAAACTTTATGCTATTTGACCTTTTTATCTTTCAGTGACCTTTGCAAAATGAATACAGATCTAAAGAGCCAATCCCTAGCAGTATTTTTAAAACATGTTACATGGGATAAATCTTATTTATGTCAACGGTAATTAGTACTGCGGTATAAAGTCTTAAATCAGTCGTATTAGAAATAGTCATATTTACGTTTTTAATACCCTCTCTTTAGTGGTTGATTTCTGTCGATCCTTTTCATTTCTTCTCCTCTATATTTTACTGTCACTTTGTCTATTTTTCCCCTGAAATTGTTTCCCTCCCGTTCTCTCTGTTTATAATGTTGATAGGTCTGTCCCTCGCTTGTTCAGTCCTCTCTCTCTTTCTTTCTCTCTCTTTCTCTCTGTCCTTCCATCTTTTTATTCTCTCTCTCTATTTCTTATTTTTGTTCATTTGCCTCTTCTTCCTGTCGTTGCCCTCTGCATGAAATTGTTGCCAGGGGCAGACGCGTTGTCCCCGCCCATTTCTAGCAACCAAAACAACTTCATGTCAATAATATCGTGACTTTCACGACATGTGCGTGACATTGAGCTTACACTAGTTCACATCCTCGGGCTCCAACCTTGTTTCCCGCCTTGTGCGATGGCTCCTTTCTCTGTTTTCATACCGTCTGGCATTTAGTCTTCTTCTCCCCCTAATTCATCTTCCGTACACACCCCAACACACACACCCGCACATCAACGTACACACACACACACATATATATATATATATTCCACTGGATCGGGTAATAGGGAGACACTCGACAATGCAGTTTATTCCGTCATCATAATAATGATAATAATAATAATACCTGGCATTTATAAAGCGCCTTTCCCAAACTGGCCCAAAGCGCTAGATATATATCATTGGATTCTGGCACGCCCGCACACAATGTATGCACATTCTCCACTCCCTGGGGAGCATTCCAGCAATGGGCAGTACAGTGACGCTCACATGCTAAGCAAACGACATTAACTTTCGCCATCCTACCGGGTACCCATTTAACACCTGGGTGGAGAGTGGCAAATGTAGATTAACGTCTTGCCAAAGGACGCTAGTGCTGCAGTGGGATTCGAACCCCGGACCTCGTGGTTCACAGTCCGGGGACTTATCCACTGATCCACAGCACCTCTGGTGTATATGGGAGACACCATGGACAAAGAGGGAGACAAACAAGTGTCTCCCAAGTGAAGATCTAGTGAGATATATATATAATAATTATTGTAAGGAAATAACATATACAACAGCTTTGGCAAATCTCGTGGAAATAAATACAATGTGAAAGAAAAGCCTTTGCAAAAATTTCAAAAAAGGAGGACAGCTCTGGGGAACTTTGATTGAGCTACGCAACGTTATTCTCGCATTTCTTTCACATTATATATATATATAAATATATATATATATATATATATATATATATATATATGTATAATTATGTATAATTGTGAGAAATGAAAATGAGAGAATAATGGTTGCGTATATAATTATATATATATATATATATATATATATATATATATATAAACGTCGGGGGAAAGGCAACCATTTTTTGTTTTGTATTTACTTTGTTTATTTCATTCAAAATAGTTTTCTTTGTGAGTGTTATAGTTTGTGCATGAAAAAACAATATATTTTCCACTCAGTTCAGGAAATTGCCGCAAAGGCACGGTCAATGACTCTGCCTACATATCAAATGGTTTATAGAAATCGCATTTCATCCTCTCTCTCTCTCTTTCTCTCTCTTCTTGACCCCTTCCCTTTTCTCTCTCCCTCCCTTCGTCTCTTATATTTCCATGCAAAAGATCAAGAAGGGTCGGGTTTACTCAGGTGGTTGAGGGTTGAACCTTTTCTTGTTTTATCTGACTATTTCAAATTGCCTTTCTAGTGCTTTAAAAAGGAACACCCATTTTCTTATCCTGTTTCAAGCAAGCTAGCAAAAGCAGAAAAATAACATTCCTTCAGTACATTTTTCCCAAACAGAAACCAAAAACCAACCACCTTCCACCTGAATAAACCCGACCCTGCTTCAAATTCTTAATGAAATTGTGGCACACACACACACACACACACATGGTAGCCACCATATTCTAATGCGGAAAGAGCACGCAAGATTAGGTATATGAATTGGGTAGGCGTCATTCGCCGAGTTCAATGAACACCACACATTTTAGTTACAGAGCGGCGGGACAGTCAGGTCGCTGAATGCATGGAGAGTTAGGGACACCAATTTTTCCCCGTTATTTGGTTGGTTAGGTTTCCATCTCAAATCCAGAAGAACAAAATCACAGCATCGCTGTTTTCTTCCGGCTCATAATTCTACCCTGGATATGTTTGTATCTTTCTTAATGATGCAGTCATAAAATGGTATGGCATTACCCTCTCTGAGGGGTTGTCACAGAACCCTTACTGAACGTTATTTGGCAGTCTCGAGGCAGGAGGAAGCATTCAATTTGTACGCCAGCGGATACGTATATCACTGTATTAGGTTAGGCACAATGCAACCAATTTCCTTTCTTACCAGGAGCACAATCCTATATTGGAGAAAAGTGGATACTTTATTACATGAACATGACGATTTATTTGTGAGAGGATTGAAATGTATCAAGTGAGCCACTAAGAAAGAAAGAGACAGACAGACAGATAGACAGAGAGAAAGAAAGAGATGATGAAGAGAGAAAAGAAAGTGGGAAAGTGTGTGTATGCGTAGGGTGAGTGAGAAATAAAGAGATATAGAATATATTGGGGGCTTGGATTTAAAAAAATGAAGAACTGACCGGGCTCTCATATTTCTGCACAAAAAAACCTGCGTGGTTCAGAGATAAAGAATAGCTTCAAAAGAAACGGAATACTGCAGTAAAATTATGTATACTTTTCATACACAAACACACACACACATATATATATATATATATATATATATATATATATATATGTGTGTGTGTGTAAACAGAAGAAAAGTCTAGGAACTGTACAAAGACGTAGCTGGTATACATACACGTTTTAATCGAGCTTTCGGCTATTTAGGCCTTCTTCAGGATCTGAAGATAAGTCATAAAACAAAAACAAAAACCAATACATCGTAGCGATCATATATGACATACTATGTCATATATCATATATCGTATTACATCAATTAAGCATCAACAATCATGGTCATTATACAATCACAGTCAAGATAAATTAAAATGACATATAATTAGGAATGAAGCGGGAAGAAAATTGCGTGAATTCAAATTATTTACCTAATGGCTCGTGATGAGTTGTTGATGTTGTTGCTGCTATGTGTGTTTAGTTGGCTTGTGTGTTTAAAGCGTAAAGAGGGGTGTGAGGTCAAGTGTGAAACGGTTAGTGTATTGACCTGTGTCGGGGGGGGGGGGGGGAGGAGGTTGTTCTGAGACGATAATGGTGTGCGTCATCCGACGAGTTGCAGTATGGTTATTGGTACTACATTGTGTCACTCATGCCTAACTTTGGCGTGAGAGCAAATGAAAGTGAAAACTAAGACATAAAATGAGCAATATATGTATATACAATTATATTAAATCTAACAACCTGCGTTTAGGAGATATCATCACTGTGCCGAGCTTTGGCATGCAATTTAAAGAACATAATATGGAAAGATGAGTGACGACCATTATACAGAGAAATGGCGTTTTCTTAAGTAGAACACACTGCGTTTAGGTAAAATTCGATCAGTATGTTTTATTGATCGACATTGATCCCATCTGGGTGAAGTGTTTTGAGTTTTGATATCCAAAATGATTCTCTGTGGAGGATTGTGTGGTGTGATTTGTTTTGGATTGTTTCTATTCCGGTGATTTGGACATTGTCAAGTGAGTGTGATGGAAGATTGAAATGTACTGTGTATGGTAGGACTTTTTGTTGTGTTGTTGAGTGGAAGTTCTTGATTTCAGATCGTGTGTTGTTGAATCGTGTGTATAGCGTGGTTTCTGTTTTGCCAACATATTGTTTTTTGCATTGAGTGCAGGTAATGAGGTATATTACCCATATTTTGGATATCAAAACTCAAAACACTTCACCCAGATGGGATCAATGTCGATCAATAAAACATACTGATCGAATTTTACCTAAACGCAGTGTGTTCTACTTAAGAAAACGCCATTTCTCTGTATAATGGTCGTCACTCATCTTTCCATATTATGTTCTTTAAATTGCATGCCAAAGCTCGGCACAGTGATGATATCTCCTAAACACAGGTTGTTAGATTTAATATAATTGTATATACATATATTGCTCATTTTATGTCTTAGTTTTCACTTTCATTTGCTCTCACGCCAAAGTTAGGCATGAGTGACACAATGCAGTACCAATAACCATACTGCAACTCGTCGGATGACGCACACCATTATCGTCTCAGAACAACCTCCTCCCCCCCCCCCCCCCCCGACACAGGTCAATACACTGACCGTTTCACACTTGACCTCACACCCCTCTTTACGCTTTAAACACACAAGCCAACTAAACACACATAGCAGCAACAACATCAACAACTCATCACGAGCCATTAGGTAAATAATTTGAATTCACGCAATTTTCTTCCCGCTTCATTCCTAATTATATGTCATTTTAATTTATCTTGACTGTGATTGTATAATGACCATGATTGTTGATGCTTAATTGATGTAATACGATATATGATATATGACATAGTATGTCATATATGATCGCTACGATGTATTGGTTTTTGTTTTTGTTTTATGACTTATCTTCAGATCCTGAAGAAGGCCTAAATAGCCGAAAGCTCGATTAAAACGTGTATGTATACCAGCTACGTCTTTGTACAGTTCCTAGACTTTTCTTCTGTTTACACATATCTATATCTGGAACACCGTCGGTCATGTATAAGTTGAGCATCCTTACACTCCTATATATATATATATATATATATATATATATACAAATTATGTATAACAATGCCCCCTCCCGGCTATTACCATAATGGCTTTATGGCAACACAATCGACTTAGATTCCAATGGAGACTAAATCAACTTTAGGGTTTGGTTTTATTTCCTATTGGAACTGAACTCATATTATACAGTGATTGTTTATTTTGACTTAAATCGTGATTTTGATCGTAGTACTTAGTTGAATTGAATAGATCGGAAGAACATATTGACAAGGGAATGTATGGTTATGCCCTTTCTTCTCTATTAGAGAGTGATAACAACTAAAAATATAAAAGAAGGTCTAGTCAAAACCTGCATTATAACATCTAGGTGGTGGATATTGAACACCTGGAATATTCATTCCTATAGTGACGCTTGTTTGAGTTCATATTTGCTCATCCTGCATTTCTGAACTTATTGTAGAATTCTGGGAAATATGTGCTCTCAGGAATAGACGTGCAATGCTTAACATGTAGAGGATGTTCTCAAGAGGAGAGAGAACTATGTGCTCTTGAATTGTGCTCATGTCGGTCCCCGTGTGTGTGTGTGTGTGCGCGCGCGGTGCATCTGTGGGACATTAATGTGTATAAGTAGCTCAGTGCATATTTTACTCGTAATTGTATGTAGACATGATTACGTAAATATTTGAAGACCTCATAAATTAGTCGTTGGGTTAAGTCATTCACCTGCATGAATAAAATAACATTAAGGCAAAATGTACATGTAGTTGTAAATATGAGCTCACTACATGCATTATTCAATAGAAATCACCTATGTGTGTTTGGTTGGACTTCCCCACAAAATCCTTAATGGGTTCAAGTTTGTAAATATTCCGCAATCTTTAAAGACTAAGGGTCCGCTAAATATGGGAACGTCAATCCCTTTCTATGATGGGCCGTTCTAATTTCCTTCCGGCTTTCAAGCTAAATGGGAAGACTCGAAATATTACCAAAAGGTATGAATAATGATCGGCAAATAGCAGAGCCAACAGCGTCGAGTAAGCATGAAATCAGATGAACGTCAACATGCCTTGAAGCATTCGATAGCGTTATTTTCATGAGGGGTAAAAATTCAGGCAAGGAAATATTAAAGGTACTATGATAATTTCTCATTTTGACATGGTCATAAGTGATGCTAAAATATTTTATCAAAGGAATTATCCTATAAACGTAGTAGACAAGTCGCTGAAAGGTTAAGGAAACAAATTGTGATAAACGTTTAGCATGGGAAAATTCTATAAGCAAATTCATAAATTCTTAAATTGGTTTATTTATATATATATATATATATGTAATGATGAAATCGAAATAAATAATGAATTCCGTGAGAGAGTATAAAAATTCAAATTATATTAAAAGAGAATGAAACCCCCAACTAAATGCATTTTAATAGAAGCAGAAAAAAAATAAAGAAGCATATCAGTGAAAGGTTGAGGAAAAACGGACAATTAATTTAAAAAAAAATGAATATTTGAAATCCTAAAATCGCTAAACGAATGGAGATCTGAAATTGGCAATGTCCTCATTATGTTAATGAGATGTTGTGATGTAAATGTGCTATACTATATAATATACAAATAATGTTGTAAAAACCCACTTTCCTTGAATATATCTTAGAAAACTTTATTTCTGTATTGTACTGGTGTTCATAAATTTATTCCTCACAATATATTTCAAGCACAATATTGATAATTCAATTTTCTATGTTTAAAAGCTGAAATCTGATAATTCTTTGATTTATTACCTATAAAGAGAGAGAGAGCACAAAAACAAAACATCATAGCATCTCATTAGCATAATGAGTATGTTGCCAATTTCATTTAGCGATGTTAGGTTTTCAAAATCTTCATAACTTTTTTATTCCTTATCCGTTTTTCCTCAAAAGTTCAGTGATATGCTTTTAAGATTTTTGTGCTTCTGTTAAGTGTATACAAGTTTGGTGTTTCATTCTCTTTTGATTATATATCTATATATATATATATATATATATATATATATACATATACACACACACACACACACAAACATACACATACTTGTGTGTCTTTCCCTTTGTTCTCTCTATTGTTCAAATAGCCACACAAGCAGCAAAAAAGCCACACTAGCCTGACGGAATAAAGGCATCTGTTGTGTTTGACTGTCCATTTAGTCACACAAGTATACCTCTGTTGGTACACCCATACACACACACACATATATATATATGAAATATATATCATATTAATTTAAAAAATAATGCAATGTTATTGTGTAATCCTGTCACTCATTCTTGTAGTAACATAGTTGAAAAGAGCTTGCAGATCAGCTCCAGAATACAGCTCTACTTCCTATTGACAAGCTAATTGACGTTGAATGCTATTTCACACGAAAGCGATCTTTAACCTCGTTTAATCCAGCTTCCAAGACCAGTGGTGTGTTGATAGGCATATCCATGCATGCATCCAAGATAATGTTGCGTTCTATTAATGGAATTACATTTCCAGGTCGGTTAGTTTAAAGGTGTTACTCGGAGATGTACAAACAAATCAAAATGCAATAAATTTGGTATCAACGGAAAGGGGAAGATGCCCTAAAAATTCCATCAACATTCGAAATCCATAGGTTTTCATAAATTAATATTATTCTGTTTCAAATGTGTGCTAAAATATTCGCATATTTTCGCCCTAAACGTTCACGGTTCGCACATAACGTTCACGGTTCGATGTAAGTACTGATTTCTTCCAATCTGTGAAAATCTTGTCGACAAAATGTCTGATTTTGGCCCTGATTCAGATGTTAGAACCTGGAATCACACCGTCATTCCATCAATCACTGGGTGAATCACTGCAGCAGCCACACACACATATACGATTCATACAGCTACAGTACAGTCAAGTCGTATACCGTAAGCTAGCTGTCCCTAGAATGACGTCATTTTTCTAGTGCAAGAATTCTCGCTTTCGTGGCTCATCTGACACCCTGTCAGGGGTCTTGAAAAAAAGTCCTGGTAATCATTTTGAACAAGCTTACATCTCTAAAATTTAATTTCATCGTATTCTTTGAGGGATTAGCTTTCCAAAAATGTATAATTTGTCCTATTTCTTATTTTATGGGACATTTCTCCGGTTATCTGCTTTAAATCAATTCTGCCCAGCTTATCTTTTAGTAGATGCGCTGTTTGGACTACCTAAGTATTACACTTCTCACTCACTAAAATAATCACAGATTAAAATATGAAACCGCAAGTTACGCACGTGGGTCGGAATTTCTTTCTTGATTTCCGTATATTTCTTTGTTTATTACTCAGCTATAACACATGCTCATTATGATTAAAATGTCATTATGTATTTTTACAGAAATTGTTCGCAAGATATCTTTCATTTGTAGACTTTAACAGTAAGTGTAAGATCTGTTTGGTAAACAAAATTAAAATCTCCCTGATTCTATGAGAATGTGTTTTCCGTCATTACCAGGAGACGAGATTACCTTTAAAGATAATTGACTTTGATAGATGAGGGATGGTGATGGTGATGGATGTGAACGTGGGGTGATGATACTTTGTCTTCGTTTTGGTCTCCTTAGGGAAAAACGTCAAGTTAAAGGTAGAGCACTGCTTCTCCTAGATCGTACTTGAGCCTGGTAAGGTTATTATGTTCATGCGTAATACATAAGGCCCATTCCCATGTGATAAGTTCACCGTCTATGACACGGTGATTCTTGTTTTTGCACTTCCTGATTGGAATACCACGCTTTCTCCATGCTATAAACAAAAGGTACAGAATCTTTTTTCTGAAATACTAAAACGTGCTATGAAAATGTGAAAACAAATATTAAGCGATTACACATTATCCTATAAGAAATAAAAACCTAATATCGTATTTTTCTAAAAAATATGTTGTGTGCTGCACTTCTGCATCTTTATCTTTGTAATGTTACGTTATCGATAACAAAAAGGAACAAAATCGGACATCACAGTTGTTCACACTGTCAAGACTATGAAAGCGTTTGAAATCCACTTTGGGGTTATACTGAACTCGTGCGCACAGTTTATGATTTTTTTTTGCATCACAGTGTGAAACCTAATATGTCACACAGCGTGAAAGCCGTTCCACATTGTGTTCAAATTTCGAAATGACTTGATAATTTCAACCATACGAAAGTGTGTAAAAATGTATTCTGTGGTTATACTCTGCTGCGCTCACTCTATAACTTTCCGTGATGGCAGTACGCCACATTGTGTGATACAAAGTAAAATCAGTGTGAACACAACCTTCACACTGTCAACACTTACGAAAGTGTTCCGAATTTGTTATATATTCACATTGTGAAATGTGCACCACAGTATTCAAACAGCCTGCACAGAGTATGACACGTGGCGCTAAAGCAGGGTATTCCGATATTCAACACTGTTAAAGTTTGCCAAAAAACTCTCTGTGCTCACATAATTATATTGCTTTCCGGCAAGAATTGATACGAAGTTAAACATCACAAAGATACTATAACAAATGCCATGAGTTCTTACGATATGTACACCAAGTACACACCCATGAATAAAGCTTCAGATTTGCACCTTAAACCGGTACGATAGCACCATTCCCCCGGGTACGAAATCGAGCCTTTGAGGTTCACCTCTGACATCCTGCAGCCTCAAAACGCCTAGAAGTACACTTCTTGAGGTCCAATTTTACATGCTTCTTCGTTCTTCTATTGTACAGCTGTAGAAGCAAATAATTTGAACCTATAAATTATTTAAGTGTTTAATTGCATATCAATATAGTATTTCAGTATGTCTTTATTTAACCCTTTCAGGACAGGAATTATTTAAGGGCTAAATTGATCACATTTTGATCTTCAAATTGGCAACAATATTATTTTTTATGCGTGCTACATGGTTCTAATAAGGTATAATGTCTTTGAGAACAACATAAATGGTAAGGAATTTTGTTGAAAAGTTGAAAAAAATTGCCAATTTTTATTTTAAAAAAAATGATTTTGAACCTCTCAATGTGTTGCCAATTTAAGGATTTTAAAACTTTAAATTCCTGGCATCAAACACAATATGTCCATGCAACAAAAATGGACACAGTGTGTGCAGAAATTTTTGCTCTTTCTACTCATGCATCTGGTATATTTTTTAGAGCTCTGAATCGAAAGTTATTGAGCCAAACCACAAAATGTGGTCAATTGTCTCGAAAGGGTTAAAGCTATTCTTCGATTTTCTGGTACTTATCATCTCTTTATTTATCTCTTCAGATTTTTTTTTACGGTCTGTTCTTTGACTTTAATAGTGTATCTATCGTCTCTTTATAGTGGATAAAGAATATGTAATGGACTTACCCTCACGTTATCTATTTTCAAACAGAGGTTGCTCTGCTCTACCTCTCAGAACATCCACGTTAGTGACATCCGGGTCATTTTAAATTCTGAAAAGAATTACAAAACGATAAACAATATTTATGATGATAATGATTTTTCTATCCATAAAAAGAGATCCAAGCTTCTAAAGGCCACCTCATATACGATCCGATTTTGGTAATAAATAGCAATAACATTGAATATTTTAATATTTGTGAATACAAGATGAAACTAAAATGTTGATATAAAGAAAATAAAGCAAGCATCTTGCCAAAAGAATGGAACTAGGCTTGACTAGCACTTGTGCTAACTTCTAGTTCCAATTAGCAACTATATCTTAGTATAAATAGTGCAACTGTATGACATTCAGTTAAGTGTAATCACGTACTTGATTATTCATTGATCTACAAACATGACTACATATTATTGTAAATCCATTTATATAAATTTCATGTAGATAAGTACTTTTTTATGTATATGTATTCATGTTAATATCATTACTCTTTATATTAATGATTATACTGTCATTCATGTGATGTGTTGTTAATAAACTCAAACTCAAACCCAATATGGGCATTTCAACATATAAAATATATCTGATTCAGGTTCTGAACAATGATACGAATACTAAATGCTGTGTTTAGTTAGCCTTATACCTGTAACAAGGGCCAAATAATTTTAAAATCGCAGACAATCGTATACTGCTCTGATGTCACTACGACTCCGAGTCGATTTGGCCTTTCCTCCGATCCGACTAGATAGCTTGCAATAGGCCGGGTTTTTTTTTTTTTTTTTTTTTTTTACTATTTAGAACCTCAATCACAATATTTCATGTTTAAATGTTTATACCCAATGCGTTTACATTTTCTTCTGAAATTGGATCGCAGACCGGTCGTGTAGTATGCGGTGGGCTTAAAGAACCTCGAGTTCTGAGAAAACTGGATGTATGGGAAAGACTTCTATTCCATTGAATTCATTCAGTTCTCTGGCGTCCTGTTCATTTTACCCAGTGTCTATCTATTCCATCATAAGTCAAAAAGGTAACACATTCAGAAGACGGGATCAATAACTCGGAACACATCCACAGAGGCCTAGAAGCATGAGAAGTGTATGAGAATGCGTACCGCGTTTACAATAAGTATGATACAAATCTTAACCACAGAATAACTTACAATCTCCAAATTAAATTTTCCTTCGCGCGCTTGTTCCTTTTAAATAATGTCCAATTCGGTTTGCTGATCATACTTGCAGTTTACTCTGACATGTCTGGTGAATATAAAACGAAAGCCTTCAATATGTCTCCTTTCAACACCCTTCTTCGACTTTACATTACCAATTATCTCTGTATTTATTTGATGTTTTATCTATATTAATCATTTGCTTTCAATTTATTTCATTTTATTACATACATAATTATAATACGGCACACATTTCACATCCTGCATTCTCTACGAGCCAGGGGGCAGAATGTGGATCACTGACGGATTTGCACTGAAAGGTAGGATTGGGCGACGCTACTAAGATTCATTAGAATGTCCCATCCCAGAGTATCATTAGGCGTAATGGCTCACAATTAGGGCGTAATCATGTCTGCAACGAGCAACTGCGAGTTCACGAAGCTGCTAGTGCCTTCTTTATGCTCTGTACTTTTTCGTCCATTAGCCCTGCTGGCCGATTGACTGTGCCTTTCACCGTCAGGCTCAGGTGGTGTTATTTTTATAAGGAGTGTGATAACTGGAGGAGTGAAATTAAGATGTGCCACTCAACCTCAGAGGTGAGAAGATCCCAGAGCGGTTGTACACCACGTACTCCGGCGACAGTTAGAACCGAACTCTTAACCTCACCCCTTTACCAAACACCAAACGTAACTTTAACCCTAACCCTAACCCATAACCCTGCGCCTAACCCTAAGCCAAACAAAAACACAATGGCAACCCTAGCCCCAGTTCCTAAATCTTTGATGAAATAAAGCCCAGAGCAATTGCAGTGGGAGCATTATGTCGGAGCACCTCCTGGGTGTGCACTGAATAGAAGCTTGCAGGATGATTCGTGAGCATGGATAAGGACGGCAATTATCATGAAGCTTTAAATGGGGTGAACTCATTTTGAATTTATGTGTTACAGCACAAGCATGTCCTTAATAACACAAACATATTTCACTGAAGCAATTATTTAATTTTTCTTAGCATGGCAGCATACCAAAGCGAGGTAGATACAAAAAGAAACATGTGGCCATCGTTACATAAGAATTCAAAGTTGTTTTTTGTGTGTGTGTCTCTGATGTAGACTAATAAAACAGCTCACATTCTCTCAAACTACTGAGACATTCTTCGTCTTCAGATATGGGATTCTTCGCTGCATGCGTGTTGACTTTAGGCCTGCACTTTTAAGAAGATGGTGTAAAGCTATACCTTTCTTTTCTTCTTGGGTCTGAATGTGTTCACGGATCATGTTACACTCTGATTAGCAGTATTGCATGGTCACACATTATGTCTGTTCCAGTCTTCCTTCCACCCCTCTCTCTTTCTCTCCCTCTCTTTTTGTATCTCTCGCTCCCTCTCTCTTTTAATATCCCCCTCTCCCCCGCGATTTTCCTCACTCTTCTGCTGTCTCACACCCTCTATCTTTCACCCTTCATCAGCTTTTCCGTCATTAACGCGACATCAGCTCACATTTTCTATCCTCATATCGCTTTTATTCCTGCTTCAATAAGTCTTCGGTATTGAATTCAACATTCGATCCAACAACGGGCAACATTTGTTTTCCAATCTCTTCATGCTCAGCTGAAGCTTAAAAGAACACTTTTAAATTCATGTAAAGGCGTGCATGGAATCAAAAGGAGAACAACATATCATGTTAAGATTTAATGAAGGGCCACCTTGAAACGGGACAAAAGGAAAAGCTTGTTTTTATGAAAACTACACTATAATATTGTCATACAATAACTTCATCAAAATAATGTGTTAGAGATTGTTAAAAAATCATGACCTATTAAAAGAGTAAATTGCTACTTTTTAAAATAAAAAAAACATATTGTTTTTGTTTTCATTTCATAAGTTTTCATTATTTTCTTAAAATTTATGGAACATAATTTCAAACATTTCATACAATATAACAAAAAATCTTTCAAAAATGAAGTTTCACATTTCAAAACAATAATACAAATAACCTTTCATGTAAAATATATTTGCGAATAAAGATACACATTTCAAGAAAAATAAGAATCTTATATTACTTATTTCATTACAAAAAAAAAAAAGATATTAAAAACAAAATATGAAAAAGGACAATTGAAATGTATTTTCCCATAAACAAATCGCAAATAAATTTTACATTTCGTAAGAAATTACTTTAATAGTCTTATAACAAATTCCTTCAGAGAGAAAGAAGAAATAAATTATAAAGAGGAAAGACAAGAGCAGAAAAAAGATGATAGGAAGGAGTATTTTCCCATATGGTATTTTCCCATAAACAAATCGCAAATAAATTTTACATTTCGTAAGAAATTACTTTAATAGTCTTATAACAAATTCCTTCAGAGAGAAAGAAGAAATAAATTATAAAGAGGAAAGACAAGAGCAGAAAAAAGATGATAGGAAGGAGATAGGAAGGAGATAGGAAGGAGATAGGAAGGAGAAAAAAAGATAAGAAAACATACACTATTACCATCATCGATGGGTTTCGAATCACCTGCTGTATCGCTCTGCAAATCATTTTACGCATGTCACTATCGTCGTTTGTTTTATGAATCAATTTTAATTATGTTCGATATAATCATGATAATCAACCACATCGAAGAATCGAAGAATTGATGCAACAGAATTTTTATGAAAAGCTGCTAATACCAGACTACACAACGTCATGCTATATCCTCTTTAGAGATCACGACTCATTATAATGAGTATATGCGGGTGCGTATACCTTGATCAAACAGACTCTTCTACATATAGCCTCATATGTCTCAAGGAAATGAGTTCAGTAATGGCGTGATCATATGAGCGCCAACCCGGGGCATCGCTAGAAGGAGATGTGGGGATGTGACACCCCCATTCACAAATTTTGTCGGAAAATCGGGAAGTGCCGGCGAGCCTCGATATTTGGAGGGTGCTGGCATAATTGAAAAAAAAACCCACCAGAATCCTTGGTCCATGTTTTTTTTCGGGGGCGTTGAATTATTTCTTAATCTCTGCAGGGGAAACTTGAAAATCTGCGAACCTGATTTACCCTCGATTGCCAAGTTTGAAAATGTGAGGAGCCTTGTCTATTTTCTATTTTTAATTTTGCCTCTTCGAAAGTTTTTAGATAACTTGGTAATGACAATGATGACAATACAATGGTCCCGTTTACAAAGGGTATATAGGCACATTGGTCTTAATGCTCCTCTACCTAAGGGTCCTCGTTGGCAACTTTGATCTGACCCCCGTCCTTTCCTTCCATTCAAAACGGTTTTGCTACGCCCCTGGTGTGAACGGGTGTCGACAAAAGCACCTTCTGCCCTCGTCACATTTCATCACGCGTCATGAGCCTGTCGACAGCTCTATTCAAGATTCTTTAATTCAACAGCTGCTCCCGCATTTACCTATTGATCAAACAAAATGATCAAGGAGTCATTTTTCGTGAGAAGGTGAGATTCGATCAGAGCAGAAACCCATCAATTGAAATCCTACAAGCAAAATTGCTAATCTTACATCGCTCGCATGAGATAGAAAATCAATGTAATGTCCACTAGTAAACTGACAAGTGATGATCGATTGACATATTCTCTCGTTAGCCTGATTTTAGCTATCACTTTTTGGCGCAAGGCAACATCAATCAATTTCATCAAGAAAGATATATGGAGGGTTCATGTTTCAAAGAGGGTTTTAAAACAAATCTAGTTTGGATGCAAGGAATATCGCTAATGTGCACTGAACATGACAACCAATAATATCCATCACTCAAATCACAGAAATGGAACCTTGTTTGACTCATAATTATGGGAATAACCAAAGAAAATGTGCCATAAAAGGACAAAACTTGTCAGTGGATCGTGTCTGTACATTGTTACTTGTATAATCTTGCATTTCTAGTTGCATTGGTCAGGTCAGAATGCCTGTTTCTTTTTAGAAGTCAGATATATTTTAAATCCAAGTCATGACCTGTAAATGGAAATATGATAGTTGTGGTCATGCTACTGAGACTCGTAATGAATTGATTTATTTCTCCCTGACGGGCATGTCACGGAATGGGAACCGAATCTTTCATTTATTCCGAATAAAGTCGAATACATTTTCGTTATTATGTCGTATAGTTCGCCCAGGAATCTTTTCTCCCGTTTCATTTTATTTTGTTATAAGATGTTATATAAAAGTTTCTTTTATTACCATTCTTTTCCAACTAAGTGGCAGTAAGTTCACTGTCTCCTGCTTCTGTGCCCTTATCGTAGATTTAGACCGCACTTGGAAGAAAAATTATAGTGCTTTCCAACGAACAGGAATGAACAAAGGGATATAGCGAATCATATTCGCCTCTTCCATTTCGATTCGGGTGGTTTTCAAAACCTCTTAGCAATCTTGATGCATAGTGAGATACTATTAAGATTATACGACCTTCCAAGGTGAGCGTCGGACTCGGATCACCATCTTCATCATCGAGATATGATTAGATGCACTATCCCAGCGGAAGCTTGTGAGTTTGATGGATGTCCTTTGGAGCCGTTTTCAAATCTTTGGTTGCATCTTAAACATAGAGCAAGTGACTACCGGAACTCCACAGGGGACGGCGGGAAAAGCAGTATACTACGGTGACTGACACTCGCGTAATCCGCGATTGCTTATCACTTCGTCTTCTTTTATTTTTACCTTTCAGCTTTCATATTGCATGACGCTTACTGAAGGAGTCAGAATGCAATATTTTTAAGCCATCGAGTCAGAGCCAATGATCGTTATTAAAGTCATTTGTTCTTGGGAAGGAAAATCAAAATGACAGGTGATCCGAAAGTAGCTGTATATGTCAGCCTCCGAGAATCAAGTCGTGTCATGTTGATACGTTCGAATACGAATCATTTTGAACAATCAAAAAGAATTAATAACCTTCATTTCGCATTATTTTCCCATTTTGGTAAATTCTATTTCATCTAATAATTCTAAACTTTTTCTATGTAAGGCGAGAAGAAACTAAAGAAACAATAGTACAGAAAGATAAAGTGTTGAAAGGGTGCAGCGTCTATTTTAATACATAAAATGGATTGGCGAAGGGGAGTTAAGAAACATTGATGTAGAAGCGAAATAAAAATGCTTTGGATTATAAGGACCTTTTAACAACATTTTTGAACGGTGAATTGATTGTTCTTGTATGTTGAGAATCACACACTTCTCACTCCAACGATCTGCAACAGAAAACTACAGAAAATATAAAACAAATCCGCAAACACTGTTGTGAAATCAAAGCCTCTATAAGGAATTATAATTTATCAAAGAAGGAAGAGTTAGAGAGTGAAAGGGGGACTGAGAGAGAGAGAGAGAGAGAGAGGAGAGAGGGAGAGAGAGAGAGAGGGGGGGATACATTATTAGCAGAAAGACAAGTTGGGAAGCAAAATGTGGAGAGAAAAAATGGTAAGTTCTTTCTTATATTTCTTCCCGTAAAATATACAATATTCTAATACCGACGGAAATTAGTATTTTGAGGACAAAACCAATGTTCTAGATTTGAAGAAAATACTCCCTCATTACAACGCATGCCCTCGAAGCTTTCCGGTCTTTTCTGAACTGCCTAGCAGGTTTTCAACATCGATACACAAGGCTTCGGTCTATGACATAAAAGCAATTTAAAGAGTCATTGAAAAGAATATACCTGACAAACGAGGAAGAATTTCTGGAAAACATGAATAATATTATTGATTTATTTCCATTGGTGTTGGTTAAATAGAAGCAAGCGGATTAAACCAAACAGACAAACTTTCTGTTAACGCGGTAAGCATTTTCTTTAAGATTATTAAAATGATATTGGATCTACACAATGAGAAGAAAAGCCTCATTTGCACCTTAAAGATAGTATTCGATATAGTGCCTTTAAAAATTGTCCATATATGACATAAATTTTAATTGCTTCTCAATATTATCTTCTAGCTCGCACTTAATCCTTTTTTTTGCTTGGGTAAGATGTGCCTTAATATGTGCACTGGGATTGTCCATTAATAAAATGATGCAAGTTGTTAAAAATGTCTCTTTTTCAATGTGATTTTAACATCAAGCTACATAATCAGAGCCACATTAACGAAGTAAATTGTATGAGAAGCATTTATATTATTTTATTATAAAAACTTTTATTATTACTATAACCACTTCATTAATTTATCACTACATTTTTGAACAAAAAACGTTACAACTATTAAGTTATCATATTTATGGTGGTAGTAATGAAACAACGATCGAAGAGTTGCTTTCTTTTCTCTATTTGGTACAAAGCTTACATAGCACTTCTGCAGTAGCTGTAGCCCGTATATCACAAGCTGTATAAATACAAAATCGGTTGGGGAAAAATAGCATTTGTCGTTGAGGTACATGTACCTTTTCCTCATCATCATTGAAAAAATATGAAATCGGATTCAGAATGGCAGCTAGGCGAGAGAGATGCAGGTGGTAAGATGATACATGCCAAATTTGTGCTGGAAGCGCTTTGCCTTTTTGGTATCGTGCACTGGGACACTTCAGAGTGTTATCCGAGTTGGGGCTGATGGTGGAATTAAGCCTTCAAATACCAGGATTACTCCCTGATCTTGAAAGAGTTTCCTCGAAAATTTGCGAACTGTGGTACTGCTAGTGGGACCCACTTGCCCCAGACTGCCTCGATGAATGACAATAACATTCAGCGTGCATTGTATATATCGTGTTACATTTAGACCCTGTGCGTACGTCATTTCAGCCAATCGGAACCTTTGCAGGACATTACCAGGGTGCAGTGCGGCACAGATTTTGGTAAATCCCCACGATGAAATGAGCAGCGACAGGAACGCTTCATTTGCATTCTATTTGCGCCACTAGAGAGATGTTAGGCGACACATTATAAATCAAGAAGACGTGGCCGCAATACACGTATCCCAGATTCACTCATCTAGTTCAAAAAGGCCATAGAGGGATAAAGATGCATTAGTCCTCTGACGGGGCAAGAGTGACGTGCGCGAGGGTGCGTGGGCAAGTGTGCGTGCGCGTGTGTGTGTGTGAGAGAGAGGGGGAGGCAAGGACGATAGGAGTGTGGGTGGATGTCAGTGATGTGTATGTTAGGCTAAATGTATTAGTCATTTAAAATCTATTTCAATAATTGAACTTATTTTTCTGCATTGTTCGCCCACACTGCTTAATATTAACATTTATAGTTGAAGAACAAGACAATGGTATGGAACAGAATGTACGAATGGATAACACAAATAAGTGCAAGTTATAAGAAAATGGCACATTACATAAAGGTGATAGACTGCGCCATACTTTGTTATTGTACTTCCCATCATTTTTCACACTTGATTTGATTTGATTCGATTTTTCCGTTTCAATATAAGCATACAAGATAGGCTACATATCGATTCAATAAAAAAATGTAATAAACTTGTATAATCAAACTAAACCGACTGCCATCACTCGAAGCAGATACTATCATCTTGATATTCAATTGATATGGATTACATAAATATCAATATACCACTTGATGAAGTCTTTATTTCTTTAAATTTATTCTTTTATTTAAAATAAAATCTGCTTTACAAGTACACCCTGTGATTTCAAAGGTTACAATCCAGTTCTAATGATATCTTATAGCACTTGGAATTATATCCTTTTCGTTTTTGCAAATTCACACTGACCATGGGCATGGATAACATTAAAAGAAGCACGCCACTTTAAAGGGAATCTCAACCGCAGATTGTGGACGCTTTTATGCCGCGAGAGGGCACCGTGATCGTTTAGAGTACCTTTATATAGAAGAGTAGCGACATGGACGTCTGACTTTTCTGGACACAAAATGACGTTCGAATTCTTTCTATTGAGAACACCCAGGCGCTCATCGGAATTCAATAGAAATGTTACGTGATAGTGGACACAAAATGGCGTTCAATCACAGGTTGTCGTTACTCTTCTATATAAAGGTACTCTATACGTGATCATGCCGTTGCCCCGCGGGGCGCTAACTTCGGACAGACTGATCGCCGCGCAACATGTACGCTCCGCCTGAGCTCGAGCTCTCGTGCGAGATTCGGTCGGCTTCGTGCAGTCCGAAAGGTAATCCCAGCAGTCCAACGGACGCGTTCGACGCACAAACTTTGAGTACGAGTGAATGGGGCTTACGCAATCCAGACTTTCTCCACGGTCGCCTGGTGGCGTATCCCTTTAAGGCCAGCCCACTCTGTCTGCTTTATCCTTGCATCATCGAGGAACTTCTTAGCGGAAGATTAATGCACTACGGTCTAGAGAAGTACTTAAAAGCTACCATCCATCATTATGCTCCCGATATTGTCCCACACGGTACGGCAAAATGGAAAAAGCGGGCTTTTACGGAAAGGTGACCTGGTTATGTTGAAGTTATGATGACGAAGCACATGCTCTGTCTTTGTACTTTTCTCGGTAAGTTTGTTTTACCCTTTACGGCATCATTATGTCTTCAAGGCTTTTCATGGACATTCTTCATGATTGTTGCTGGAACATGCTTGGGCTGGCTTTACAGTCCGAGTAGAAACAGGGTGCCTAATGATGTTATGCTATTCGCCCACATTACAACACGATAAATCACGAACTCTATAAAGCTCCAGCCAGTCTCCTACAATAGAATGGCTTTCGACTTTGTCAATCAATGTTGACTGAATCTGTAGCGAGAACTCCGATCCATGGAAATACAGAAATATCGGAAGGTCTACCAGCTACACAATTGGTGCCACACAATTTCATCAAGAAAAGAAGAAACCCCAATCTATTCAAAGGAGTTAAGGGAGTTTAAGCTCCTACTAAACACCTTTCTCTATCATCGCGAGTAGCATTAACAAAGGGGTCATTAATTAAGACAAATAAAAGCCACAATATTACAGCTGAAATGCATGTGGTTACATTATCATTGTAACAATCTCCTCCCATGGTGTAATGAAGAACAAAACTATAAAAACAGGGTGTATTTCTACAATTGTTGTTTATGCAAGTACATGTACATACTAAAGTACATACCAAAGTGAAAGCCGAAAGGCAGATACAAGATATTTCTTAATGAATAATCTTCTTTTACTCAGGACCATGTTTAGACATGAAAGCAAAAGTGTCGGACGCCAGGGGCATATTCAGTATGTTGATAATGGACGTGGACTCAGACGGCACAGTTCTTTGACCTTGGTAAACACCGAACTTCATCTCAAATGACTCCATTCCAACTCGCTCCCATCGTTGACGTAAGGTATACATGTACATGCATTAGTTTAGGGGTTTGCAATATTCTGGATACATCCTTCTTCGGAGTGACGTCAGACAGCCCACTGACATAATAATTAAACAGACATGTTTTCGATGATGAGCGCTGTTATTTCAATTAACTTGTTAAAAGGCCATGTAGAGTAATGTCAAAATTCTGAACAATCAGAGAATGTAGTGTAATCCGGATCATCATTTTGAAATAAACAACTCCCATAAGGGTGATCATTTGGTGTTTATAAGGTAGCTAGGAAATGAGTTATAAAAACATGGAATAATAAACTGGAGGCCTGTTTATTAGATCATGGTACGGAGCCAGAGGATCATATGTATTTTTTGCCTGTCATATGCTCAACACCCAAATTTATAAGAACATTTGTTCTTATGATTTCAGATTTGTTAATATCTCGCTATTATATTTATCAACTCTTTGGAGTTCATCAGATCGGTAGGTGGACTAAAGTTCCAGAGATACATGGTGTACTTTTCTGATGAAAGAATGCAACTGCAGGTTCCATCGTAATTGCCTATTCATCCTTGGAGCCACTGGAAAAAACAAACAAGGTTCAGTAATGCCTAACCTTCTCTCTCAAATGGCGATCCTCAATCTTACAGATATCAGTCTGGGATAGCAAGAAAAAACAACCTCCATTTTTTTAAAGAGTGCAAGTATAATGATACATGGAATTATATTGCTAGTTCAGGTAAAATCACTATGGAAGTCCTCTGATAGGTACGCATTTAAAAGATACAAACCAAAGTATTTGACATGTTTGATATAAAAGAATGTGTATAAGAGTGTGAGAGCATAATATGGCTATCAGTATATCACTATGGAAATAGCCAGGAGAAAGAAGGACTAAATGGATGACATATTTGGGGGTTTTAAAATAATGAAATACGGTTGATCAATTTAGAACATACCTTCACATTTAAAAAGATGTTATTCCCCAGACCTCTTTCAAAATGCACTTAGAGTCTTCAATACTAATTACAAGGGGACTACGTCTTCTCTTATGATTAAGTTGTTGTTTGTGAAATATGAAGAAAATTAACATTGTCTGCGCTTAGCGGCAGGCTTTATGTTCATTAAATCTAACTTTTCCACGAACAGGCAGAATGTACTTTCCACAAAGTCACAACTGTTTACTTCAAAAAGGCTCAACGTGATTACCAAGTCAACTTCGTTTTAGCAGCGTCGTGGAATGGGAAACCTGACATGTACATGCATTTGCTTTTACACCGAGTGAAAAATAATCCCTCTTGTTTTATGTGGCGTTTTACCCTTACAGATATCACGCCCATACTTGCAAAAGCTGACGTAGACATTATAAAAGATTTCACTCCAGAGATTTTAATGCAGGCAACTTTATCGGTTGGCTCAAGAAAGTGGAGTGGACGACAACTTTGCCAGTCAAAGCACATACAATGAAGCTACTTGAAAAAGATGTTTTAAAAAAGTATGATTTTTTTTCGTGTTCGATTGTTTTTAGAATGACATTAAGATATTATATGATACCTGGACTTTGAAACAGACCTAAGAGATGTCAGCAGTCAGTTAATGCGCTTTAGCGAACAGGGCTGTCTAATTTGCAAGCTAAACCTTGATTTACGGTTTTCAATACTTCTTGGATTTATTGTGGCCGGCAATCGCTTTGAGAACAGAACTACTGGTATCTACATCATATTGTAATGATACGTAATAATTCAACGTTTACATAAGTTTGTACATCTGATCTGTGACGTACAGATGACTATACATGCACATGCTATGAATACCAAACGCAGAACTCTTATCATATTTCTATTATTATCATAATCGTTCTTAACCCCGTTGACATTGCATTCAAACAATCGATGCCAGAAGCGGAAGAAATTGAGTCCCCAAAGAGGAGCCCTGCAAGTATGGCTAGGCACGTGCAAGGAATATACGTGAACATTCAGTTAGACAGAAAGATTTTTTGTTGTACCAGTATTTTGCTGTGATCTACAGCTCGCTTCTGTCTCAAGTCGAATATTACACTTTCGGATGGAACAGTTATTGTAGTTTTTAAGATGTGCACCGAAGATAGATAAATAATATTAATATTTAAAAAATCAGGTAGGGCTATATTGCCTGCATTATGAATGAATGTATTTTTGATAAAACTCATTTCATGAAGAATCATCTCCTGGGGGAATTAGATGGGAATAGCTACATTTAATTTAATGAAAGAAGAAGCACCAACAATATTTTTAAATGCTTATACTTATTAATGTTACATCCTAATACAAATCCGTTTTAGAAATAAATCACAGCATTTTCAGGTTAGTAATGTATCATTCAAAATCTTTTTCCGCCTTAGAAATTTGCCTTCATCCATTTATCCCTCATTTGATATTAAATTTATACCGTTTTCTATCACGTAATTTCCCCTTTCTTACCGGACTATTTTCATGGACCCTTTGAAAATCATCTTCTGTTGTTATGGTGTACCATAAAAAATGAATGAATGAATGAATAAATGAGTGAATGGAAAATGTTTTTCCATTCCTTTCGTTTCTATTTGGATACATTCGTTATACATCACCGGTTTTTTATTGGACAGGTTAAGCTTGATAGGTGCTACTTCATACTTATCATTTCTCCTTTATCATGTTCAAACCTATTTCGCACCATCTTTGCCTCCTTCGGACGTGTTTTAACCCTCGTGAATGCCCCTACGTGCATGTACTCACCAGGCTTCGTCTATATTGATCCCCACATTGTGTTTGCGAAGGATACTCGACCTTCCTTGTGCACTTCTCTAGATTTCATCCCCATCATCTCTTCTCTCCATCCCTCTCTCACCCCCTTTGCATCCTCACCTCGATCCAGTCTCCTCCTTGAACTATGCTCGAGGCGAGGTTATGCGCTCCGAAATAGTCCGCGACCAGAATAATGGAGTAGATCTAATGAGAACAATCCTTCGTTTATTCCTTAACATTGTAAACGGAAATACCATATAACTACGGACAACCTAACAGTCACCCGACACAGATACACACGCACACTTATCAACGTGCGGGCACACACACACACGTCATGTACAATGTTTTGGTAGGCCATGCCTTTACGTTTTGATAACCAGCAATGGTGTTAGCATAGTTTTTTTCAAATCTTGCTTAATTTAAGAGTCATGGACTATTGAATATTTTGAAACGGCTTCACGTATATGACGTCTTTCCATAAACTTCAAATCGTCAACACTTGAAGAAATGCAGGGGAGGGCCAAGAATGTAATTCACTTTTTTACTACCTATACGGGCATATAAAAAAGCCCTAGATCTAAAAGTTTATCTGAGTTGAATTGAATTACTATTGAATATTTTGAAACGGCTTCACGTATATGACGTCTTTCCATAAACTTCAAGTCGTCAACACTTGAAGAAATGCAGGGGAGGGCCAAGAATGTAATTCACTTTTTTACTACCTATACGGGCATATAAAAAAGCCCTAGATCTAAAAGTTTATCTGAGTTTACTAACCAAACTATAGCAAGAAACTGAAGAGCAAAGATTTTTATCTAAAGTTTTCAAAAATGGCAACGGATTAGCGTGATACAAAAACAAGCACCTTCAAGTTTACAGAAGTATATAGCCTATAGACAGTTTCGTCGAGTGCGTCAAAAACAAAAAGAAGAAGATGGATGCACCGATAAGTGCTTTCTAAAAAAAAATGAGTGATCGCCTCAGAGGCTAACCAAGAATAGAAGAGCGTGTTGGTTTATGCCTCAGTGCCTCCATTAGTCCATAAGAAATGTAAAACTAGCCTGAAGGTGTTATTTGAAAGTATCGCGCTACTTAAAAATTCTTGAAAGCTGGATGATGCGTATATATATACGAAGATGGATGCATAACTCTCATAATTTTATATATATATATATATATTTGCAGGTTATGCAGTGCGTTGTTTGTGGAATATATAATGCAGGTAATAACGTAGACACGCTAAAAGATAAAACAGTGGTTAGAATGTCCTACTTGAATAAATCATCGCAATATATCCTAGATTATTATGAAATGTCTGGTTTTTATGCCCGCATAATATCTTATTGCCAATACTCTGTAACAGACACAGAAACTTTAGATTGTTTTCAACGGCTGCGATTTAGACAAATCAAGTTCTTATCGGTACCGGCTGCAGTGGGACCTGGCCCAGATCGATACAGCAGCAATCGGGGATGTGGAATTCTAGAATATGTGGGATTTTCCCCTTCTGTTTTTCCCTTGTGATCACCAATGAGCTGAAAAAAATTCGGACGCTGACAATATGATTTGGAGGTACGTCGAAAGAAGAGAAAAACAAAGCAAATCGCCTGGGTAGTTTACAACAGATTTGACCCGACCGTTGAAATAAAAGACATACGCGTTCAAATCAGATGGAGAAGAAACAAAAGGCTGCCATTGTTGCAAAACAAAAAATAAAGTTCATTCGGTTTCATTTGATACAATAGTTTTGATGACTGCGTAGAGGTTGTATCTAAGGTCAGAATCACCGTTGCTTTGTATCTTGTGTCATAGATATTTTCACCCTAGAAGGCCGTTTTCTTCCATAAATACAGCAAGAAGGAGCTTCGAATGACGATACGCACAATTATTAAGATGACTATTTTCAGAGTTGATCTGTGAGAGTTTTTCCTCAATATTTCGTGTTGGTCATATGAACTATGTGAATTTGTCTATACGCTGTCTCCTAATCAAAAACAACTAAGAAGTGACAAGAAGTTCCAGCTGCATCGATCAATAATTGCTATCTAATGTTGATTTGAATATAGTATTCAACTCATAACTATATATATATATTATATACAGTATATATAATTTACTGGATGGTGTACTAGGGAGACACTCAACAATGAGGTTTATTCCGTCATAATAGGGACTGGTGTATTAGGGAGGCACGAGGACAAATAAGACAAAAAGTGTCTCCCAAATACACCGTACATGGGTGTGTGTGTGCGTGTGTGTGAGTGTGTGTGACATAAAGAGGGCTCTCTGTAGTGCATTCTAGGTTATAAGTGAAATGGTAAACAAGATATTATCAGCTGTATGGTAATGTTTGGCAATGCTTAAACAACATCTTCAGAAGATGTGAACACATTACTGACTATATAAATCACCTAGATGAAAAGGGGCTGCAAAGATAAACATTACTTTGACAAGGGTACTTACCATTTCAGCAAGATGAAAATCCTAAGTCTAAGGAGATTTCATAAGCTCTAACTTATCAGATTCTTCAGTTAATTGAAATACTACGGTTTCTTTTGCCAGATGTTCTGTCATGAAAAAGTTTCCTTTCCTATTTAGAAAATACATTTAAGCTTGGGTTTTTGCTCTTTTTTTTGTTTTAGGATTTCTTAGACATCATTGAAAGTGGAACTGCGGGTTCATATTAGAGTTTTATACATGACAGGACTCGCTGCGCATTCTCTTCAAGGAAACCCATTCTATTGATTTAACCTTTTCCTCATGTTTTCAGACGGTACTTGCCAGTTTTAGCCTTCCATCGTACTTCTTTTGAGTCTTCTTGCGCTTTGATAAATCAAATACAAGTAACCGTTATTAATCTGTTCTCGGCACAGTGCAAAGAAAAAGGTTGCATAAAGCATGAACATCGAATATGGCCCTGAAGCAAATTACACAACACAACAAAACTTTTCATATATTTTGCAGAATGCCCGGCAAATCCTCTATACAAAAGTGTGAATTTGAGTGAAAGATATAAATATAAGAAATCATTATGACAAGTGTTGCAGGAGCATAACCAACAACTTGGCTATAAAGCTTTGCAGGATTTCATTTCTTAATTTTGAATTAAGGCATCAAACTTTAATTCTGTTAAAACTGTTCCTAAGTTTTGTTTCAAGAACTCCTTATAATAGTGATCATTCTGTTTGCTTATTTTGGGATGTCAGGAGATTATAGCCGAGCGGGCAAATATGTAGCGCTCCCGCGTAATTATCAGGTATGGTGACATACCCATTTCACCTGGGCAGAGAGTGGCAAATGTGTCTTGTAAATAGATATTAGTACCTGGCTGGGATTCGGGGCCTCAACCTCTTGATTCCAAGTCAAGTGCATGAACCACTGCACCACGACAAAGCAATTCGTAAATTTTATTAACATTGAGCTCAAGTAGATGTCGTTCCTTGTCCCACATCAAGGTCCTTGGTAAACACATACCAGTTTGCCCTTTTTTTAAATTTTATGTAAGCAACACTTGACTCCGTATTGTCCTTGTCCTTAGGTCTTCTTGACGATTGAACAAGTGCTCCTTTGCCTATTTGCCCTTCTTGTTTCCTGACAAGAATTCATCGACGAGAGTGTTTATTCAATCGTTATGATGTACGCATCCACTCAGTCGACACAGGCTAATTCGCCTAATGATGCAACGCAGCATGCAAGCAAACACACTTCCTTCCTTCCAGTCTGCTTGGTTTTACTACCCCATTTAGTGGGTAATATTCTAGCATCATGCTCATGTGGGCACAGTAAGTGGAAGCGTCGTCAGTCAATCAGCTGCAAAGAGCTCCTGCGCAATCAAAATAATTGGTTTCTTCATCTGGTATTACATTACGCTATCCATCAATGTTTTGACAGAAGACATTAGCCGATTCTGACAGAATTATACTATAATTACCATGTTTAAGAGTAGTTTTTACAATCCAATACACACAACATTTGGTATGATAGCGCCGTTTTCTTGTTGCTTCAAAGCGCTTCACAGTTTGCTCCCGAAAGTATATACGCTATAGGGCCTAGAAATGATATTCAACCTCTACAAAACCCGTTGAGTCAGTATTTAACTATTAAGGACATTTAAAATCATGGTTTATCTATCCAAATTGATAGACTACTAACTGCAAAATAAAATTACAATCTAGAAAAGCAAAATAAACTAAACACTGAAATACCTAGGGCAATTTCATAAATTAATCATAACTGATAAATAATGGGGCAATAAATAACCCCCTCCAGTTTATACAGTTTGTATTATCATATGCCTCAGAACAAGACTTCAAAGTTGAATTGTCTTTAGAGGTTGAATCACAGGATTTTTTATTGTTTCGTCTGGTAACGTATTAAAAACAAGAAGCAGAATTTTTTTCTTTTAAAACAAATTGGGAGACTGCCTTAAAAAAAAACATATATGAAGAAGATTTTGGTTGACAATAACATCCAATTTCCGTACATTTATCAAGCTTCAACACTGCATCCCCACATCCTTTCAAAGTTAATACTTCCAGAAAAGGCCCCCACGTGAAGGATGAAAAATAAAACACAAGGTTTGTTGCCAGACTATCTGAAATGGGTTTTATTTGATCAAATTGTATAGGTCCTTCAAATACGTAAGATCTGGGGTAAAAACGACTTATCATGCCCTACGCCCGGCAATGTCTCTCACAGTATAAATAATGTAACCAGCAGCCGCTGAAGAATTAATCCATCAATCAGTGAAAATTGGGCTGCCACTTGGCTCAATCCAAGAGAGACATCAAAGTCAAGATGTATGGCGGGGGCCTAAGGATTGCAGCCTTGCAGACAACCTGAAAACTGCTATACGGTGTACTTGATTATGGGGTTCAGCCGGGCATGAGAAATCGGGATTAGATTTAGACAACGTACCAACTTCATCGAGGAAAAACCATATCCGGAAGGAATTGAAAGAAGTGAAAATTAAGATATGTTTGCGACACTGTTTTCTTTTTAAAACTGTTCTCCAATCCCACCTTCCACCGTCACGGAATTCGATAACATATTATTTTTATTACACATAAAATATGAACACCTGAATCACCATACCTGCAAGGGCGTATCCATAAACTGATAAACAATGGGTGGAACCCCCTCCAGAATGAAAAGTGGAATGTACAAGGGGTACCGCCTGCATAACTCGTTCAACGCCTTCCCTGAAGCCACTTTGTATGACGGTTACATCTTGAAAGTTTTGAAATGTGTTTTGCAAATCTATTCTTAGCTTCTGCAAAAATTCTTATAGATATGATACAGTTTTATCACTAATATTAGCATTGGTATGAACTATTTTTTTTCAGGAGGACTGTTAAATATCTCAAGTTTCATTAAGTTGTTAGCAGAAATTTGTTTTGCAGACGATAGTTGTACCTGTACCACTGATCGAATTACAAATTGATACGGTATGCAGAACTAGTTTTTAATCATCACGTCGCAGTTTCACCAATTTCTTTATTGGATGATTTGGGAATCGAAATGAATGTTAACAACTTGATCAAATATATTGCTTCGAAAACGGCGTTTTGCTTCTTCCTATAATCAAATAAGACATGTATAATGTTCACATAAAATTTCATTATCGAAGTTACAAAAATTGCTTTTAGCATTTGGAATACATTCAACGGTAGATTAGGAAATATGATTAAACATGAGCGGATCAAACGGTCGATCATGAGCAGGCTTCGGTCAATAACGAAAATAAATATATCCAAATCCCATAAGCCTTTCATCTTTAAAAAACAGTGTGGTAGGATAACTAATGATAAACAATAATTAGTGTTGTCTTTGCAATGGTTTAGCGATTAATAAACCAAAATAATATGAGTAGCAGTAGAAGTATACTTCACTGTCGTCGTCATCGCAGTAGCAGAAGTAAAGGGGGAAAGCAGTAAAACCGTCACATGCAGGGATTCCAGCCCCGCATTTCTGAATAAGAATATCGATTTTGAAGGGTGTTGGGAGACAGCTCTAGACAAATCCCATCCATCTTCCGGTTGACTGAAGTCTTCAGATTGGTATATAACTACGACTGGCATTAAAACGCACCATAGCCTGATATTGTGCAATCACGCTTTAAATCGATCTACGGATTCCTTAGGTAAAGAAATTTTTAGATTTGGAATTGCATTATAATACATTATATAATGAAGAAATTATCCACATTTCTCTCCACGTTATTCAACTATTCAACTATTCTCAAGCTCGATATGCGGTTAACAATCATAATGTGCTCGGACATGCTGTCAGTCTAAAGAAAGACATTTCATTATCAAAAGGGAACTTTGTCATGACTGACTTTCAAAACCTGCGCAAAATGTCAGATAGTTGCAATAAAAGTAAACGTCATTGAAGGCCACTCAAAACATTATACATTTTCCCCTTCATGATAGCCCAACATCATTTTTTTTTCTGCTTGTGAAATACCTTTAAGTCAACTCAAGCACTCGCATGACTTTTTGATTCTCCGAGAGCAAGCGGACATATTCAACGCGGTCAAGTAGCTCAATTTACAGGCGATATAAATCACTGCAAGAGAGGGCTTTATGCCGACGAAATTTGGAACTGGAAAAACGGTAACTACGCAGAGAATATACAATCAAATGCTATAACTACGTAGAGAAAATGGACACGGTATAGTTACGTTTGGTTTGGAATAATATTTTAAATCTTGATCTGAAATGTCCCCAGGACCTCAATATTTGAGATTTCATTCCTTCAATTGCAAATATACTCAACTTGCTAACTACATAATGTGCAATGTATATTGATTTATGGAGTTATTCGGGATCACTAATTTTATGTATTTACCCGTTCCTGATAACCACTTTGCTACCCCCTCCCTATCCCCCACTCACACACATCCCTTTCTGATAACGACTTTACTTCCCCTTCCCTATCCCCAACTCACACACACACACGCACACACACACACACACACACACACGCACACATGCGCGCACACATCCACTTCATCTCGGGTTCCCGACAGAGCGACCACTCAATGTCTCTGAAGGTATGCATAAAGAGGAAAAGAATGAAGCATAAATATAGGAGTGGTGTTCTGGATGGATCGGAAAATAGTTAAGTGGACGTCATTACGATGATTTATTCGTATCTCAAGAGATGGTAAGATGGGACTTAAGAATACAATGAAGCTATATAGGAGAACTAGGTTAATGCAGGATGCGGAATAACATTCCATTTGCTCTCGGCCAACTACTTTACTGGGTTCCTCACTGGTCCGTTCTCCGTTTTCTTCCTTCACCTCCTTCTCTATTTTGTTTTTGGACGGTATGAAAAGATAAGCTTTCTGCTCTCCGGTAGATTGTTATTTCTTCATGGGCGATTTAATCATGCAAAGTGTGATCAATAAGAAGGCTGGGGGATACGGGGTAGCTCTGGTGTCTGCATAGGATTACACGTTATCACAGGTGCAGGGAAATGGGATGTCTTTGGATTACCAGGCCACGAGGAGTAACCCGCGAAAGATTATCAGCAGTGGGTCCTGAGAGAAAGAAATGGAGGGAAGTATAGAGGAACACCATCGCGCTGCCTCATTTAATACATGTTAATCATCTACTATCTACCTATCTAGGGTTTTCAACAGATTAAGATTTCCAGCTCATCCGAAAGATAACCCATCTCTATATCGGCCGCATCCTCCTTTGCAGAAGCGAAACATCCTTCTGCAATTTAATCAGTATCCTCGTTGCTGTTGTTTGTTGGTTTTGGTGGCAACCAGTCAATTTTGAACATTATTGCCATGTACTGTTATAATTATTTTGAACGTAAAATCTATAATTATACTATATATCTTTCAATAATCAGAGAGTGAGATAAATGATATCTTCGTATACCCCTCCCCTTATAAGCCCAATGTTTTGTAAAAAGGCGGGGGCTGTATCTTTTCCTAGAAAAACGCGCCAGACGCCTTCCTCAATCATGGATTGTATTAATAGCCGTCCAATGTTACATACTATCTGAACATGGCCATCTTGAGTTGGGTTTAAATGTGTAATACAAGATCTCAGTTTACCAGAAGTGTCATGCCCCCTTTTGTAAGACGAAATTCATATTATTTCAGACGTTTATGGCTCACGAGACTGAACGAAAACTTAAATCAGGTTTTCAGCAACGAAATAAACATTTATTTTTCGAGAAAACTCCCCATTATTTCACTAAACTTCTTTTATCCTTTATGTTATTTGTACTACGAGAAGATAGTAAAAGAGAACATCACTCAGGTTTTCAGCGAACAAGAATAAAGATTTCACCTTATCTTGTAACCAGCGTCATTCAGTATCAGTTAGTTCCTACAGGACGGAGGGGGAAACTCCCTTGATATCTGCTCTTTTTCTTCTGACCCTAAAAGTTATGCAAAGGCTAATGTTCTTCAGGAAAGCAGGGATCGTATCATGTTGACGTAAAAGGCCCCAGACTCTTTTAAACTGCCTTTGGTCATATGGAAATAGGTGTTCAATGTTATACAGCTTGCATATTCTTAATAAATGAACAATTTTCAAGGGAGCAGATACCATTATACGGATATGTTGAAAGGGAGTCTCTGTTCACGTAGGTGTTAAATGAGTACCTTGCAGGATGTATTCCGTTAAATGCACTGTGCGCTGATCACGGCCGCCAGAGCTAAAGTCAGGGTAATAATATCCAAACCCTTTGGAAGCGCATAGGGACGTTATATCATAACGTGATATGCGCTGTACAAGAATGGTTTATTATTACTACTATTTGTCTAAAAGTAGAGGAGTTTGTGTTTTTCGTGAAAATTATTTAACTTAAAAAAAAACTCTTTTGACACTTATCAAGACTAAAGCATACGTTTGTTTGTTTGTTTGTTTTTATTTCCGAAATCATAAAAAATACAAAATCTGTACATAATTAGAGGCTTACATATTACACGAATGAAATACGGTTGGATAGCCCATTTCAGAGCTGTTTACAAAACAGCTCTGTTCTTCCATGGGGTCCAAATGTATTTCTCGAACGTGTAAAATGGCTTAGCTGTATTTTTATGTTAATTACTAAATTAATCCTCACTTCGTATTCCTTTCCTCACTTTACCTTTTTCTTTTATTCTACCTCTCTCCTACTCGTTCTCTGTCCCCCTATTCCTTCCCCTACCGCTACGTTATTTCATTCTTACTATCTCCTCCCCCTTTTACTTTTGTTCCGTTCTCTCCAATTTCCTGGTCTGCTTCTAATTTATCTATCACTGTCTAATCTGGTTTCCTCTGCCTTAATCTTTCACTTCATTCTGCCGTCTTATATTATGTGTATTATATTTGTTTTGTCATGCACATGAAATATTATGTTAAAATCATTTATATTAAATTGTTAAATTGTTTTGGATATTTACAGAAACAGCCAGAAAATTATTTTATGCCACATGTATCTTCACTGTTCTTGACTTTGTCACCTCTTCAAGACTGTCACGAAGTTTTTGGGTTTTTTAAATGGCCATACCTAGAAAAAAAATATCGTAGTTTAGTTTTGTTTACCTCAAATCTACATTGTATGTTAATTCAGACATGACACATCTCATCCGTTCATTTTTAGTCTTCCGACTGGAACAAAACGAGGAAATTCATCCAATACAAAGCTCGATTTGAATAGTGCCAAAAATGTTAAATATCTTCCCTAAATCATGATTTTCAACGAGTAATACACCGATGTGGTCATACTGTGATTCTATAGTTGTTGTCTTCGTGCTGTTGTTGGTGGTGGTGGTGGAATCTAAGTTTTGAAAGTATTTAGTTGTTATGAAAATTTGCCTTTTAAATTTAACATAACATCCGCCTTGCAAAGGTAGTAGACAACGGACATTACTGAGAAAGAAATGTCACGTTCAAGTCTAATTCTGGTTAACGGTAACAAGACAATTTTGAAAGAGCACTGAAAATATAATCCCTATCCCAATAACTTATTTTATTTTGACGGAAGACGAAATTGACTCCCGAGTCGGATGAATGTTTCTCTTTGCCTCCCTAAAACACCAAAAAAGGTGCCCAGATTTTTTTCACAGATAGTTAGCATTAATTGAGAAAGCTTTCACATTTTTTTTAAAAAAAGGTTATATTTCATATTACTAATAATAGACTACGTAAGGGTATACCATCAAGAAATTACGAATGTAGACCGGGTTGATAATATTTATAATGATTCGCATGGACAATAAGAACAGCTAGTGAAATGATGCACGTTTGGAAAGATGGTCATCTTTGTGCTTCTTAATAAACAATTATTGGAGGGCCATTACCCATTCTTAGAATCCAACAAACGAAAGTAATCAGATCATATGAAAGACAAGATTTATTCTGTTGTTTATCAAAAGCCTAATATTTCCAAAAATTTTCCGGTGTCAGGACCAAATTGCAAAATAGCGGCTGATCCATCAGCTCTCCTATTAACACAGTGTGATTTCAGAAGGAAAATGAAAAGTAAGAAACGAAAACTGATAGCTTACCTCAGTCCTTTGTAAAAATGTCTCTGAATGTCAAATAAATATTTCCATGGAGCAGTTTTTCATTGAAAATCATGTCTTCTTAAACACCTCCAAGAACTTCAGCAACTCCAAATTCCAAATTTGATACACAAATGCACAGTTTTATTGCTCTTTTTTCACCATTCCAGAAATAAAGCAACATGTGTGACGGAGAGGAAGAGAGTGAGTGCGGTTGAAAATACATTAAAAGTAGACATCCGAAAGTCGGGAAATCTAACCCCACATTATGCACCGTTGCACAAGAGCATTTGCTGCGTGCTCCTTGCCAGCCAACGACCCTTGAAAGTGAATACCGCTTCGAGTCAGACGGCGGGAAGGCTGCCTGATTGCTATGCGTGCGCTTCAATAGACTCCGCGCCGCCAGCGAACGAGATACAGAGGCATTATCGCAAGTTGCTGTTTTATTTCGCGCCAAATCTAGAGTAGATTGCGACGTACTTTTAATGAAACCCTCGTAGCTGTGCTCCAGGCTCTTGAATTGTTGTCTGGTCAGACTGACCAGATTTTGAATACATATCACACATTTCTGTATGTCCCAACGTATGTAAGTTTTTGACTTACTTGATGCTGGGGGAGCGTATATATTTTATAGGATATTTCGATTTATTATTCTATGAAATCATAATTTCAATTTTATGCTTCATTTCATGTGAGCTCTAGACTATCAACATACAATTACTTATATCATATTCCGCAATGAACCTTACTATATCATCTTTGCTTAATGAATTGAGTGGAACGAGTGGTAGGCCTATTGTGTTATAGAAATATGAATGAAAGAGAGAGAGAGAAAGAAAGGAAAATAAAGATTAGGGGTCAATGAATGCTTGAAATTGAGGACAAGGTTGAGGATGAGATAAAACGAGGGAGAGAGAGAGAGAGATAAAATGAGAGTGAAAACGAGAGAGGGTATTAGCAGGCGTGTGAGTACAAATATATTAAATGAGATTTATCAAGAGGGGTGAGTATGGAGTTATGGAAAACAAGAAAATATATAATGATGAGAAGCGAGGGTATAAGATGGTTATATAATGACAATAAAACTGTAGCTTTTATTCCACCCAAGACAGTGAAATCTGTCTCTAACCCCCCCCCCCACCCCCACTATAGCTGCCGATGCCCGTTACCTTAAGAAGTTTACTTTGAAAAGGATATGCTGATGACGATGTGAAAAATTATGTATTTTGTTGCCAGGAAGTCTCGCATATGCACGCGCTGGCCTCATCACATTAGTTTCATTTATAACAACAATATCATAATAATCAGGCATTTTTATTATGCGGAACAACATGCAATCACAGTCTAACTGAGAGCATCCTTTGGATATAAACGAAGTACTAGATTTAAAAAAAGAGAGTCGAAAAAGAGAGAAGGTAAAAGACTCCGTGACAAGGGATATAGATCTTTAAAGATCACATTGCAAGAAAATCACAAATATGGCAATTAATGTATCACTAGAAACTGGGAAGCTTACAGATGGCAATCGTGTAAGTTTTATGTCAACTGCGTATCTAATGATTATAAAAACAACATAAATAAAAGCTCTTCTAAGCATCTGGAATATCCGAGGATTCGCCAGAAATATAGCGATGTTTTGATGTCGTCACACAAGGGATCGATCCTGCTTAAGCAGACGACGTCCTATAATGAATGAACGTAATTGCAATGCAATTATTTATCAAATTATAAAGAGTTTGGTATATTTAACATGACCTTATTTCACACCATTCTAAAAGGGAAAGTGAACTGATTCTGATAACTAAAACCGTTTGATAGTAAATACACAGGAGAAGGGTCAATGATCAATGAAATAAACCCCACTTTCAAATTGAAAAGCCCTCCGAATAATATCACAGATTGTATTCGTTCCCTCTTGAAACGCCGAACATGCCCCGGTGCAAGCAGCTGAAAATACAATGGCGTCTTATTTTGTTTACAAGTGACTGATTCTTTTATTTTTTTAACGCTGCATTTTTCATCAAAATAATACCATACACGAAGTTAAGAGTGAGGCAACAGACTAACATTAAGACTGACGCTAGTCAAGTAAGAGAAATAAGTGAAGAGGAGATGACAAAACAGGCACTGAAAAATGTGTAAGATGTTATGGGACATCGTCTGCTTAGACAGGACTGGTCCTTCGTGTGTCGTCACACATCTCAGCAGCGTTCAAGGAGCTCTTCAGCTGCTATATCGGGGGCTGTATTTTACCGTTTTATAATTGATAATAATCATTAATTCAAATGTTTCCAAGCGTTGAATTTGGATAACCTTGTATAATTTATGCCATCTATGCAATAATAAGTATTAAGCCAATATTTATTTTGATGGAATTTTCTTGCAATGTGATCTTTAAAATGTTGTCAAGATATTCGGTATACAGGAATATCCACTGACCCACAAATTATCCACAATCTTTACTGAAGCTATTTCGAATTCATTAGAGTTTTTTGCATAAACATGCTTGCATCGACCTTGTGTAGAATCTTTTTGAAAATGGGATGTTAGAAATGTGTAACAGCCTTTTATTATCATTAAGTACGCCTCAGGCTCTATTCGTGCTACTGGGTTTTGTTATTCAGTAAGCAAATAAGAAAACACGTTTTCTCGTGACTAATCATTCATAAATGGCGTTGCGTTTGTGCTGTAGTTGCACATAAAATTTCCATCGGAATATTGAGAAGAAAATTGTAATTTAAGCTCTTTATTCGAAAGTACTATAAAAAAAAAACCTTCAACTTTTCATGTGAGGAATGAAAGTGTGCCGTGCATTTAATCAAAATTTCAACTTCATTCGTTTAATGTTGCTTGATAGAAGTAACGGTTCATGTGATTTCTAATTTAGAGAATAAATTGAAGAAATTAAAGTTTCTACAAATAATGGGCATTGTTCAAAATTTTGATAAAATTCTAGTACTTTGTAGATGCATTAGGTACCCCATTAAATTAATATGTGCGCAGTATCAAGGTCGAGTATCAGTTTATTATCACTAATTGTGTTGTTGTCATTATTATCATTACTAACAATAATACACAAAAACAAAAACAAAAACAACGAAACAAATATCGCATGGGTTTGTAAAATGTAACATTAGTTGAGAAATAATGTAAACATCTTTGCAGATGCTTTTTATCGCCTTCCAAAGTCCTTTGAAAGTTTTTATTCTTCCTTTTTTAACGCATCCAATGAAGACCAACAAATACACTGTAGTGGGCCGATATGAATTGAGAAATGGCGGGCTGGTTTGTGATTAAAATGAACAACGCGTTCATCCTTAAGAAAAGGAAAGTAATACCCTAATGGATTTGAATCATTCAGTAAATAAACCATCGAGTCATAAAATATACATGATAACGACATCAACTATATCATTCCGAATGCCAAACGCATTCGAATTCCATTTGCTGCAAATTATTCTGTTCTAAAGTACAGTTCATGATTCGTGTGTCTTTTTCATGCAATATTCATCAATTTGATTTAAAACTCTCTTACATCGTACCAAAAACACCTTAAGTGTCGGTGAAAATAAAGAGAGAAATATGAATAAAAACCAAAGGAGAATACACGCAAGCCGTGTGTTAAAAAGACAAACGTCATATAGCCATTGAGTGTCAAGATAATTAGGCAACGCTTTCAATCTTGTACCGACAGGCTGAAACCAAAAAAGCTTGAGGAATATCATTTTCAAATAAGTCCTGTGCCCCGTTGCATAAAACTTACCATTAACGGTAACCTTGCCATCAATGGTAACTCCCATGGAAACCTTGATTTTGATTGGCTGTTGAGTTATGTTACCATGGTAGTTACCACTGACAGCAGAGTTACCATTAATGGTAAGTTTTATGCAACAGGGCCCTGAACATTGTTAGTAGGAAAGAGCAGTCTGTTTAGTAGTGCGCTATTTGTATGTAAAATTATTTTGTCTTACCTTTTTAGAGTGTGTGACCTCGGTACTATATAATTATAAAAAATATGTCCTTTCCTGGTTTATTTTCTGTAATACAAAACAAACGATTTATTGTCAAAAGTTGTAACATGGTATTTCCATCTTCCTATATATTTCCACTTTATCGCAAAATAAAAGCCAACTTGATAATCGTTTTGGTATAGAAGTCTGTCTTTTAATCTGTTTGAAAGTGTGGAATTCTGTGTTATTACCAAAACTCAGCATTACCTTTAAGTAACCGTAAACGATCATGGATAAAATCACAGTCATTAATGATAAACCAAATGCTAAACCACTACCTCTTTTCATGCATTTAATTGCACATATGGGACGTGAAACTCAATTCTGTGTCTAACACTGCGGTGAGGGAAGATTTATTTCAATAAGTTCCCAACGGATTTCACACGCACATACAATATTGATGAATAAATCGTGACTAAAATGAATGAGGTATTATTTTTTGTAAGAGCAGAATAACAGCTGAATGATTTTTCCCAAGGACATTCCATTTACAAATCCTCAAAGCAATAATATAATGACTTATATTCTAATGATGTTGGTTGGATGTACGATTTTAGTCACATTAATGTTTAAAACATGGTTTGAAGAAAGGGTCGTCGAAAGGGGTTTCCGGTATGACATTTCTCAGATAATATTATGTCAGCAAACTTTAGCAAAAGCTATGGCAATTCTTTCGACCGATAATGTCTAAAGTTATACTGTAACAAATAAAAAGAAGATTCTCCATAATCCATCGTAGCAATTTTTTTCGCACCGTTTTATTTCTGTATTTTTCTTAAGTACAAAGTAAAGTATATTCAGAATCATAATAGCATAATATACATAATCTACGTAATGAACATAATATAATTACTTTTGACAAACAGACAAAAATCTACTTGATAGTTTAACAAAATAAGATATAAATATAATAACAAGAATAGTGGGGCGATTCTATGCTAAGGAGAGTGAAATTATGCAGGAGACCGACATCGTAAGCATAAGCTTGAAATGATGACGGCCTCGGGATAAGAAATGAAAGAAGAAAATAAAAGAAAGAGAAGAGAAAGAAGGATGAATATGAATTGAAGGGTAGTGTGCAGGTGGCTGTACAATATGTGAAATGAGTGATTGTACAAAGCCTAAATGTCTAAAGTAATAACAAATAAAAAGAAGATTCTCCCTAATTCATCTCAGCAAATGGTGTCATAATGCATAGCCATTAAGAGAGAAGGGTCCAAAATATGACGACAAAGTTTGATGATGAGAACCCTCGAGACAAAATAATGTTGTATTGTACGGAATATCTCAATAAATATACCTCATGTGAATTATTCCGCTTCCTCAAAAATGCATTCGGTCGTTTTTCAAGTAAACTCCCCCCCCCCCCCCCCCCTCACATAATCTCTTCCGTGGTTTTAAGCTTTCATAAGCTGCAAAAAACAGTATAGAAGCATAAATGCAATATCTAATCAATTAAATGTCTATCCAGTTTCTCTAAGAAATAAACTTCACATATAAAGGAAGACGAAAACCAAATGCCTCGGGAAATTCACTTTTTCGTCTAATGGCTGCCAATCCAATAGAGAGTTAGTTTTATGTTAGTCCAGCAAATTAAAGTCACGGTAAGATAACGATTTATTTCATTTTAAGGGAAAGAGAAGAAAGAAGTAGGTTTATGAAAAGGAATTGCTAAAATTAAACTTGGCTGAAGAAATATTTCTCCTGAGGCTAAAAGTGTACTTAATGGTAAATGAATACTGCATGCGGAGGAGAAGCGTTAGAATATATAAATGTATAATCCTAGGCTCACGATGGAAAAGATTTTGTTAAATGAAAGATTCTATGCTGTCGTATTCTACATGATTTTAAAACGTTTGTATGAACCATTCGATTATATTTTACATACAGTTACTAATTCTACCGTCAATAACAATGTACTGTACAAGCATTACAAAATGCCTCCCTCAAAATTACCGCTGAATTTTCATAAAAATTATGAGTCTTAACCGACCCCCCCCCCCCCCCCCCCACCCAACTTTTGTCATACAACTAATTTGAAACATAGGTGAACATTTTAGAATGTACTTCTAAATAGCTAGAATAATCGCAGAGTTATAATAATTGACAATTATGACATCATTAGGGTATGAGTACCTTAGATAGTTTATACAATTTACAAGGTCTAATGGAACTTAACATCCTCACAGAAAACTGATTTTCATTGAAAAATAGTCTTTCAGCATGAGATCCTCCTCCCCCCCCCCCCCCCCTCCCCCACTGGAAAAAAAACCCTGTTTGAGTGGAAATTCAAAATGGCGGAGGCGCCGTGTTGTGACAAAACTGCCCATTCAGAACAGTACTCAATACGCTCAAGTTACAAACTCTTGGCGGGCTGAAGTGGATGCCTGCATATCACGTGTCGTAAGGGTCTTCCAGTCTCTTTCCCGGGTTTTTCCCCTTGTGAAAATTGAGGGAGTTCACTTAAAATATGAAGTAAAATTACCCAGTCAATAGGAGGGCAATTATTCATCCAACGCGAAAAGTTCCTTCACATGAATTGTAAGGACCCCATTGGAAATAAGCCATTTCGGCTTTCATGTGCTATCCTGTCATGGTACATCGATGTGTTTGTATTGCAATATACCTGACGAATAAAATAAAATCAAATCAAATCAAATAAAGTTCCCTCAGCTTACTATAAGCAAGGGTAATAACAGATAACATTGTAAAACGCCTTGATGTATTCACGTACTGCGCTATATATATTCTTATTATCATTTACAAGAAATATAACCTAGCCCCGTTTTGAGATATTGAAATCTGCTCATGGCCTTTTGTTTTGTGGGGCAAGCCATTTTGAGATTTACAATTATGCCGATTTCATGCCATAATTTATTTATTTTATTCAGTTATGTTTAATCATACACGGTAAAAAGCTCAAACAGTTCCAAGACTGCTTTCTATTGGGGCCGCGTCAAACATTGCAAATATACATAAACATTTCGAATCTGAAAACATTAAAATGACAATGGTTAAAACAAAGAAAATTACAAATAAGGGCGTCACTATAGAAAGGCTAGTCATTGGGTATGTCACTGAAGAAAATAAAAAGACAAAAAATAGAAATAACGTCAGTCTGATTACTGACGTAACAGCAGAGGCGTCGATGCCTTAATTACCGCAATTGTATTTTAACCGGGGGCTGTCGATGCAACAGCTCTTAGAACTAATGAGGAAATTCACCGACTAATAGCTTTAAGCGCTATCTTGACTGCGGATTACATGCATGAACAAGTCGAAGAATCCAACATTCTGAAATGTTCACCAACCATGCCAACGTTTGCAATACAAGGCTCGTTCACACTAGGCCCCAGACATCGCGAATTTACTGACATCTCGAGGTTATGGTGGAAGTTGCGTAGAAAATGATGTAGTTGCTGAGCTACTTCCATAGTAACAACGCTATTACTTCGCGATATTTGGATCGTAGTGTAAACGGGCGTAGTTTTACGTTCTTTCAGACGACTGTCTGATAAAAGTTATCTCGAAGAAGATGACAAGCAATGGAGCATATATTGGAAAGCATCTGGGCGAAAATTGGTGTCGCCAGCAAGTGACATCATGAACGCATTCACTCTCAAATACAGGCACACGAATCAGCATTGTTGAAGAGTTGGCTCATGCATTAAGAGCGTAAATTTTACCAGGGCTTTGGACGGTTATGTCTAACAACCAACCCCTTGTGAAAGACAAAAAGCCAGTAGCAAGATTTGACGTATACAGGCTTTTGGAAGTAGGTAGATTTAAGTTCCACAGGGAAGCTTCAGAGGGACTACTTTTAATTGGATTGGCGAAATGCATTTTTATTGTAGTTTTATCTCATTTCCTCAAAATTAAGATTTCATGGTTTAATACAACTGCCTTAGGGTACCAAGATCACATGAATTATTGCATAAAAATACGCGATGGGAGATTTAGAATGTATACATGAAATACGTAATGGTAAAAGAGGGAAAGGAAATATGGATTCGAAAGAGGAAAGCGAGGGAATACAAATTATAATGCATTTCCGTAGATGTCACTCAGGTTCTCTCTCCTGTCTCTCTCTCTCTCGCTCCCATCGTTTGCCAGTAATCTCACATATCTTCAAGATTTAACGATTTAGTCCTTCGTCCGTATTTCCCTCTTTCTATCTTTCTTCTTTCCATCCTCACCTCCATCCAAATTCTACCCTCGGTTTCTCCATGTCTCAACTGCTTGCACTCTCCTTTCCCATGCCCTTATGGGTGACAAATAATGAATGAGTTTTGTCGTCGATGCGACAACCCCCTCGGCATGCTATGACCCTTAGCGGGTTACGACGAACTCGATTATATGCTTATAACATGTATAATAGAAGGCACTATGTTTGCATTATGCATATGTTATTAATACTATGTAATCACTCTTTGAGTTTGTTATAATACTTATGTGAACAAAATGCTAAAAATGATCGGCTTAGGAAGTCGGTGCAATATAATGCTCACCGACATGAATGCTATTTCGAGATATCATACGCATTTGAAAGTTCGTCTTTTAACGCAAATCAGAGGCGATTAGAATTATTTATTTGCTCATTTTTATTTATTTATTCATTTATTTCTGCATGGTTCATGGCATTACAGAGTATGATCATTATGACAAAAAATAGGAATAAGTATAAGTACACAATAACAGAATTAAAAGGCAACTAATCAACACAGCCAGAAGGGCGTTAACTCTGTGTTAAAACATACGAGTTAACGCCCCTCTGGCTTTTAATGATCATAATACAGGTACAATATATGGATAATGTAATAGCATGCAGGGCAATATAAGCTTTCATAAAGCGTGAAGCGTTGCGACACCTTTTCGTTTTTTAAATAATACATTAAAAAGGAAACTAACAAATGACTAATCATGACACTAACAACAAACTTGCGTCAATAATTTTGACCAAATTATTATTTGTAATCTGTTGTGAAATATGTCTTGCCCTTTATTATAGATCCACTTTTATATATTTTCAACACATCTTTTACAACTGGATTCGTACCCTCTAAACTAAAAATAGCCAAAGTTATTCCCGTTTTTAAAAAGGACAATCCGAATCAATTTACCAACTACCGCCCAATATCGATTTTACCATGTTTCTCCAAAATATTGGAGAAATTAGTTTTTAATAGACTCTACTGTTTTTTACGACACCACAATTTATTATATGACAGTCAATATGGCTTCCGTCAAAATTACTCTACAGAAATGGCAGTTATTGAAATTCATGATAGAATAATTAGTGATCTCAGTGCCGGCAAAGAAGTTATAGGAGTCTTCATGGATCTCTCCAAAGCTTTTGATTCGCTTTCTCATGATATATTACTCAACAAGCTGCAATATTACGGTATACGAGGGGTGCCTCTTAATTGGTTCAAATCATATTTATTACACAGGGAACAATTTACTGTCTACAACAATGCCAATTCGTCTTTCTTGAAATTAAATTCAGGTGTGCCTCAAGGCTCAATTCTTGGGCCCTTATTATTTTTAATCTATATTAATGATATTATTAACTCTTGCCGTGAACCTCACTTTATTCTATATACCGATGATACGTCACTACTTGCCTCTCATGATGATATTAATATTTTACTTGAAATTCTAAATAGAAATCTTGCCAAAATTTCTGCCTGGTTTAAGTGCAATAGACTTTCTTTGAATACGAGTAAAACTCAATGTGTCCATTTTTATAAAAAGAAAGGTGTGCAATATTAATCAGACTGATTTATCTCTTAAGGTTGACGTAACCCAATTGAAATTTTATGATTCAGTAAAGTTTTTAGGAGTAAATTTTAACAATAACTTATGTTGGAATGATCACATTACTTCAGTCTCTGTCAAAATATCACGTTTTATTGGATTTCTAAACCGTTTGAAATATGAACTACCTAGTTATATATTATTCACTCTTTACAATTCTTATATTTTGTCCCATTTATCATACTGTAATTCAATATGGGGTAACACATATTCTTCCCATTTACAAAAATTAATTATTTTACAAAAGAAAGCAATACGTATATGTATGAAAACGGACTATAATACACCAACATCCTTGTTATTTAAATCATTACGAACACTTAAACTTCCAGATATTACTAAGATTCAAATTGCTTCAATAATGCAACGCTACCACACAAATAATCTATCGCCATATTTAATGAACATGTTCTCAATTAACTCTAATATTCACAATTATTTTACCCGATCACGTAATCAATTTCACAGGTGGGCCTTCTCAAAATAATGATAGATCCAAATATTCCATACGACATACAGGCCCCACTTTATGGAATAGTTTGGAATTTAGCAGAATTAATACACAGTTTAATAATACTTTTAAAAGACAATACAAAAAGAAATTACTTAGCAATTATTAATTTATGTTAGGATGACTATATGTATGTTGTGTGTTTATATATTTTGTCCTGTTTTACTTTCTCGGTTTATTGTATTTTAGTTTTTGTTTTAATTATTATTACTTGGTACTGTACTTAATTACCGCATCCATGGTAGCAATATTATTTTAATCATCAATCCACGTTGGGCATGTGCGTTCATACAAGCCTTTTCTTGGCCTTTTAGTGCATGCCCCTTTTCCATTCATTTATGTTCAACCATGTAACAACTCTACCTTTCCTATTACTTTTGATTGCTTTGTTCATGTTTTTGTTGACATGTTTTAATTCTCCGTTTTATTTGTCTGTATATGACTTTGTTCATTTTTATGAATTGGAAATAAATACTGAATTGAATTGAATTGAATTGAATTGAATATAAAACTATTTAGAAGTGGGTCAGGACCATGCATGGTAGTGTATGTAACTCTCGGGGGGGGGGGGGTCATGAAGGTGAGTGTTGTCACTATACATGGACCCCCTCCCTCTTGAATGACAGTATATACTTTTATGTAATATCTGTTTTATGTATAAGGGTAAAATAGCAATAACGGCATTTCAAAGCTTGCACTGAAAAAAAAACTCCGTGTAAAATGTTAACATAAAAAGTGTTAAACTTAACCAGAGTTTCGGAGTGGCCGGTATAGCCAACACAAATCTGGTAAATTTTACCCCGTTGGCTAGTTATTTCAAGCGCATCTTCTCTAATCTCATGACCAAATTCCTGGCGAAATAATGCGATTATACACGGAAAATAATTTTTATACTGAAATTTTTTGTTTTAAGCGCAGGCGTTTTCTCTGTGTGGCATGTGCTCTCAAAAGAGAGTACATAAGGAGAATAATGCATTGAATCAATCAATATAATGCATGATATTTCAAATGAGTAGCACTATCATTTCCACTCGACTACCAACCAATTTACAATCATGCTAAGAGTCGGCCGGGATCTTGTTACAGCTAAAGGTAAAATATTGATTATTAAAGTTATTGTTACATTTATTCATTTACTATTGCAACCATAGTTCGGATTTCGTACAACACTGATTTTGCACAAGCACAAAAACCATTAAAGAAATCGATGATTTCATTTGCATTGATTCTATATTTGTAATTCGCAGTGATACATTATGTTTTTCTTTACAGTTCTTCTCCATCAACCGTCCTGATTTAAGAGGATCAAGGTGTCTCGGTTTCTGAAGGGAAACATCCATCGCCTATGTTAATTTGCAAATCGAGCGTTGGAAATCAATGCCAATTTTTTTCGAATGAACAAAAGGGGACGATAAATCTTTCTCTCTGACGTGTTGAACACAATTCGATCGCCGCTAATGGTTATAGGTTCTCATCCAGGAGAGAAAGATGAAGGAGAGAGAGGGAGAGAGAGAGGGAGGGGGAGTGAGAGAGAGAGAGAGAGAGGGGGAGTGAGAGAGAGAGGGGAGAGAGAGAGGGGAGTGAGAGAGAGAGAGAGAGAGGGGGAGTGAGAGAGAGAGAGGGAGAGAGGGGGGAGACGGGGAGTGAGAGAGAGAGGGAGAGAGAAAAGGAGAGAGAGAGAGAGAGAGGGGTGGGTGAAAGTGATAGGGAGAGAAGGAACGATTATATTGAAAGAAAATTATATAAAGAGAGCGAGGGATGAGGAGGATAAAGGTAGATAGATAAAGAGTGAGAAATATATATAGAGATAGGATATATATAGAGAGAGATAGAGAGAGAAAGACAAAGGAGGAAGGAGGGGAAAGAGTGAGAGAGTGAAATAGAGACAGAAAGAGTGTAGGGGAGAAAGCTAAAGACGGGGTAATATTGAGACAAGGAGAAATAGAGAGGTTAATAAAGGAAGAGAGAGTGGGAAGGATGAGGAGAGAGAGATAGAAAAAGAGAGAATGAAAGAAAGATATATCTAGTGTAAAGGGGAGAAGCAGAGAGTAGGAAAGAGAGGGAGACTCGATAAATGTAACCTCTCCATCCCAAACAAACCAATTTGAAGACGACAAAGAAGGGATAATTCATAACATTTACACGGTTACATGTCATTTTCCGAGGTTCATACTTCGAAGGTTCGTTTTCCCGAAGGTTGGTATTTCTGAAGCTTCGTTACTCCAAAGGTTCGCAATTCCCTAAATGAAAAACGGTTCATAATTTCAAAGGTTGGTATAAAATTCCGAAAAGTTATGTAAGGCTCTGTTAGATTTTCGGAATTATGAACCCTATTTCAATTTCGGAATTACGAACCTTTGGAATTATGAACCTTCGAAAAACGAGTACCCCCCCCCCCCCCCCCCCCCCCGGCTACACACACACATTTACACACGTTGATAGAAGCGCTCAACAATATCCTTGCTGACCTTTTCCAGTTCAGATAATGTGTGGTAAAGAGCCCCATTTATTAAATCACTTCTTACCTCTCCGAAATTGGTTGTCTGTAGCGATGCGACTTCCACGAGTAATAAATTCCATTATCTGTTATAAATCTGTTGGAATGGATGCAGCATTTCCGCCATGTGTCGAGATCGAGTAACGGGGAGCTTTACAGAAGAAAATCGCCTTCTATATTTCTTAAAGCTGAAAAACGGATATAAGCTTTGTGCTAATAGAAGTCACACCAATATTCAGACCTTTCAGAAAATTCACAATCTGTCATATAATATCGTCGGCCTTATGCCAAAAGGCCCTTAACGCTATAGACTTTATACTGTGATAAGGCCCTTTTGGCATAAGGCCGACGATATGCAAACTTGGATAACCGACCCTAAATTTTTGAAATTACTTGTTTTTTTTAAGTCTGTATATCTGATGTTATATTTTATAAATAATCCATATTCTATTTGTTTTGTTTAATGCGTTTTATACGTTATGACTTACTTGTGACGCTAATTTCATAATTCATGCAAGTATAATGAAACGTAAAGCAGCAAAGTTAGTATGAAATAAAGTACTTTCATATCTACTCAAGATAGCAGGAAATAATTAAATGCTTCTTAGTACATATTTCAATTATCGGCATCATAGTTATCCAGGTATTTTTTTTTCCCCTCATCCATCAGTTCAATTATAACACACAGTCAAAAATTACTGATATCATTGAAATAAATGTAAGGCGTGGCTTATTTACACCCCCCCCCCCCATGATCCCCACCATGCACTGGACCCATCTTATGCCACTGATCATCATTAGAAGCAGCACCATCATAGACATTAGTATAGCAAACTCGCCATGAATTGGAATAGCTCAAAGCCAATTACTCTCATTCTCAAAATAAAAATAAAACTTTACCATTACTTTTGGATTTTTTTGACGAACTCGGTGAATAAAGCAATACACAGAATAGAGCATAACAAACAATGTTCTAACTTTGGTTACTGTACAAGTTTGACCCACTAGAAAAGAAACTCGTGGCGATGGCTTTTTGGTCAATACTTCATAACAGCAAACCTCTCAAACATATTCCTTTGATTACACGATGGTCATCCGTCATATAGCTATACCATCACACAAACAGACACTGCACGCCTGAGGGCTTGGGTCATGTTTCTTTACCAGTCAAAATTAATCTTCATTCGCGCCAATGCTCTCTCTCTTTCTCCTTTCTCTTATCTCCCATACTTTCTTTCTCTCTCTCTCTCTCTTATACTCTGATCACCCTCTTTCTCCTATCTGTAAATCTGTCTCTTTCTCTCTCTCTCTCTGATCTCTCCCTCTTTGTCTCTTTAAGTCAGGCTCTCTTTCTCTGATTCTGATCTATCTTATTTTCTGTCTGTCTCCCTCTTGCTTACTCTGATCGCTCTTTTTCATTCTTTCCCTGATTTATCTCTCTGTCTCTCTCTATTCTTACTCTGATCTCTCTCCTTCTCTCTCTCTTTCTGATGTGTTTGTGCCCCCCCCCCCCTCTCCCTCTCTCTCTTTCTCTCATTATCTTCCTAATCACACTATTTCTCGGTGTTGTCAAGTACTGGAGAGTTTTACCCGATCAACCACGGGGCGATAACCAAGAATTATCACCACATTGTCAAGGCGAAAGACGTAACCACCAAGCTACTACATGGGAAAAGAAATTCAGACAAGTTCTCCTTTTTTTTTATAATTCCATGTCGTCTGGAGGGTCAACGTCCCTGGGGAAATGGGAACGCTGGAGAGTATACGATGGAGTACATCGTCTAGATCTTAGCAAATCCTATCAATAGGCATTATCTCCTAACAGGGGCGTATAGCGTGGGTCCAGTCATGGGAGGGGGAGGGGAGGTAATCTGAATACATGGATGAAATGCGGGGGAGGTTCTGAAGGGAGGCATCCTCTGAAGATAGGATTTTTTTTATCCCATCCCCTCTCTCTTTTTCCATTGTTGTTGTATTTTATTTTTTAGATTGGAAGGGGGACACCTGCCTCTGCGCCCTCGGTGCTGCCCCATCCCAACCCCCTGCTTAAAAACCGGTACAGTGATCAATCTCATTACCAACGACTAGAATACATGTACCTGTATTCTGGTTCACAAGTGCTATAATGACATCCTTTGCACCTTAAATCGCGCAGTCAAGTATCCCTGTAATCTGGCAATAATGCACCTGCTAAAAAGCACAATGCTCAAAATTCTAAATGGTTACAAAGGTTACCTTTTCATCTGAAGACGAATTATACCGAGTCAAGGTTTAACGGTATATAGTAGAATCCGAATACCTTGCTGAGTTGTAAACTAAGTCCTGTTTTCATTTATTTCTGTAACTCCGGTCAACATGGATTTATGCAACCGCTGTTTTCAGAAGTTCAAACAGATGAAAGGATCACACTGTATTCCATTATATCTATGAGGAAAACTCAAAAGACACAAGATACTGTTAGCCTAATCTAGGCGAAACCTCATTTTTGACAGAGGTTAGCACAGTTTAGGTTTCACTTTCTGTTCCAGTAAAACGTTCAGGGCTGAGCCCCTATGCTGCAGCTTTTAGACAAAGAACTGTTAACGTTCAATGTGTGATGGTATCTGCCTGAAAATCTTGATATTATGTGATTATCACATCTTCCACGTATACCCGCACACATATTTATATATGGTATCACATCACTATATTAATCAAGGGAGCTGAAGGGCAACCCCCCCCCCCACACACACACACACAAAAGGACTAAGAGAAGTTACTTTGAAGGGAGAAGTCTGTCGTAAAACAGGGAAGTACAAAATATGTAGGGAAAAGCAACCCTCTGTAATAATAAGCGACTTTCAAACGGCTGGTGGAATTACCCAAAGGTTGGAGGAACTTGACTTGTCTAGAATATACTGCTTATTACCAATGGCAGATTAAGGGGCCACTTCCGGTCCATGCCCCCTTTTTTAAAGAAAAGGGTACATTGTTTATAACTGATAACCTTTTTTGGTTTTTGTTAATGCTTGTCAGAAAATATGTGCTTCCATTTCACAAAATCCTGGATCCACCCCTGCTTATTACTACCCCCTCCCCCAGGAGCCTAGCTGGAAGGGATAGTGTCATTTCCGAAGTAACAAAGGAATCATGTCGGAGGAATGTTATGTCCATTTAAATAGGAGTCAAAAGGGGCCTGAGCTTTCGATCCTAGCAGAATCTTCGTCAGAGGCAAAAAGACAAACATAAAAAGCAAGACAAGCATCTATATAGACTACAGACACAAAACAGTATACATGTAACAGGAACTGTAAGGGAGGGGCTGGGGACACAAAACAATGGAAACAAAAGGGGAGTGTGGGGAGTCAAAAGCAAGGAGTCAAGTAGGAGTGGAGGGGGATTAAAGCAAACACAAAGGCGTGGAGATGCAAGGACAGTAATGAGCCCCAAGCTCAAGTGTGGGTAACCTGTGGAAGCAAAGGATAAATGGGGAGGCAACATCAAACAGGATAAGGAACAATGCAAAGACAAGGGGTAAGAGAAAGGGATAAGTGCTGTACAAGTCCTGTGCAGTGGAGTGGTAGGGCAGAAAATAAAGAGAAAATAGGGCAGAAAATAAAGAGGGAGTCCATTTAAATATTAAACATATGTTATCCCCAAGAAAAATAAGACATTTTACGCCTGCAAAATGAGAAGTGATGTGAGTCTTGCACATTTCAGCTCAATGACGCTATCATTATGACGTCGTTTAGTCATATCATTAAAGCTGGCGTCACACTGTCCCGAAATTGACACAATAAATTATGGCCACACGAATATGGAATTTTCCATTTCGTGCGAAGTTGGCCCCGAACTTGGTCAACAGCGAATCAACAGCCGAAGCAAGTACGATGCTCACAGAAGGTCACACGATGGCACCCGAACCACACAGGAAGATGTGAATTTTTATTAAGTTTACCCCAAAGGACACACGAAGGCCACACGATGCAGGGACCGCAGAACCGGGGAGGGGCCGGGGGGCTGCAGCCCCCCCCCCCCACTTTTTTCAGTAAACACGTGCAAACGTATGGCAGTGCAAAAATGTGGTTATACACGCAGCCCCCCATTAAGCCCCTCCACTTTCCAAGACGTTCCGCGGCCCCTGCGATGGCTACACGACGTCGTAATGAGAGTACGATGCTTTTGAAATAGGTCATGAAGGCGTCGATGTGACCTCCCGATGGTATAAAACCTCCAGCCGACCGTACGCGTTGGAAATTCAATTGCTGATCGGATACTTGCAGGCGTCACACTGTCCCGAAATTGAGCAAAGACGGACACACAATAAAGGAAATGTGCAATTACGGCTCTGATCGTGTAATCATCGAGCCATTCGTGAGGGCATCTTAAGCCATCGTGTGACCGCCGGTGGAGTTTCTCAAGTTCCGGCAGCAACTTCGTGAGCGGTGGCAAAATCTTTGGCATGCAAAAAAATATTGCCGAAGACCTTGCGAAGGTTCATCGGTGCCATCGGGCATTTTTCGCCTCACAAAGACAATATGAAGGAAACAAGAAGAGGCAAAAGTGCCCCATGGCACCGGTGATCACACGAAGGAAAGACGAAGATGACACGATTTGACAAGATGCCTTCACGATGGCCTTCCGAAAGGCAAAATGGACACCCGAGTTCAACACGAAAATGAACCTTCGCAAGGTCTTCGGGCAATATTTTTGGCATGCCAAAGATTTTGCCACCACTCACGAAGTTGCTGCCGGAGCCTGAGAAACTCCATCGGCGGACACACGATGGCTTAAGATGCCCTCACGAATAGCCCGATTTTTATACGATCAGAGCCGAATTTTAACATTTCCTTTTCGTGTGTCCATCTTGCTCGAAATTGAAAAACATTAGTAAACAGGTCTATTGACCACATTTTGTGGTTTGGCTGAATAACATTTGATTCAGAGCTCTAAAAAATATACCAGATGCATGGGTAGAAAGAACAAAAATTTCTTCACACATTGTGTCCATTCTTGTTGCGTGACCATATTGCGTTTAATGCCAAGAAATTTACAAGGGAAAATAAGACTTAAAATCCTTAAATTGGCAACACATTGAGAGGTTCAAAATCATTGTTTTTTGTCAAAATTGGCAATTTTATCAACTTTTCGACAAAATTCCTAACCATGAATATTGTTTTCAAAGATATTACATCTTTTTAGAACCATGTAGCACTAAAAGAAAAATATCATTGTTGCCAATTTGAAGAACAAAATGTGATCAATTTAGCCGTTATATAATTCCTGTCCTGAAAGGGATAATAGCAGCACGGGTGTAGGGTGGGCCTTTAATGAGAAATCTTGTTTAACGTTATCGTTATTGAACAAATGTGACCAGCCCTTGAATCCATATATGGAATGGTTTCTTTCATCTTTCTTTCGTGTGATCTCATTTATCTCACGCCCCCACCAATCTCCAATCGCCGACGCCTCTCTCTCCTCTTCTCTGTGACATCATCTTCGCTTGCACTCTAAAGTGGCGTATCCAGAAATTGATAAACAGGAGCGGTGGGATCCCCTCCAGAGTGGTTGAAAAATGGATATCGTGATCGAGGAATAATATTAGGGCACCCTTCACCGGCGAAGACACACTTCAATAACAAATGAAATTTCACAAAAATAATTATAATCTCCCTTATTGTGTGTGTATTAATTTTGTGCTCCTAAATTTTTCGACCCTCATGCATCCGAAAATGTGACATTTTAAAGATATTTTCTCCTTCTTTGTGCTTTGCTTGTTTTTTTCGAAATATTGTGATCCTTTTACAAAATCCCTAGGGCGTTTCATCAAAAATCGAAAAATGTATTTAAATCTAAGTTTAAAAAAATCTATCATAAATGCCTACTAGTTTATACACGTATCTTTTTCTCCTCCTCTTTTTGTGCTGTTTTGTTTTGTGTTTTGTTTTGTACTTCCGTTTGCTTGTGTATTTATTTCGTTTTGGTTTATAATCATAAATTAATATTTCATTGTATTTACTTTTATATGGTATGTATTTATATGGTATGTATATTCTTTGTAAGGGGAATCGCTGTTTTACAGGCCTTTGGCCTTTTAAGCGATTTCCCACGACACAATTTTTATGTAATTATTTATTTGTATTTTATGAAATTAATAAATAAATTGAATTGAATTGAAATTGAATTGAATTGAATCAAGTGTCTTGTCGGTAAGTATTACCGACACATTTGCTCTCATCCAATCAGATGCAAGGATTTCAATACCTTATAACCGTTATTGCAACTTGTCACTGATGACAAATTTTATGAAACAGGGCCCTGGTTTCGCTCCAGGGTGTACACCGGCTTCATCCAATGCTGGATACGCCACTATGCTATGATTAAGAAGAATCGGATAAGCCAAATCCACCAAGTATTCGTTCACACATCCTTATACCATCAGGCCCGTGGCTATTAAGGATTACGGTAGAGGATGTCGGCAACCTTAGTAGATCTCAATTTGTTCCGAGGCCGTTACCCTCCATTCTTAGTGTCTTCACATCTAAACACTTCTATTTCACATTCAAAGTTACATGGGAAACATCAGTCAAATGCCCGACTTGTGCGGCCTGTGAAGTGCCTTGGGAGAGACATCTTACAGAAATGCAGAATCGTTTGCAGAATGCAGAATGAAACAGACCCCAACAACAACACTTTCATATTACCTGCGTAGGGGCTATTGACCACTACAGGCTTGATTAGCATGATAAGCGCAGGTAATGGTTGTTGAGGGCTACAAAAAAGCAGAGAAAATGAAGACAGGGTAGAAAATGAATTAAATTGTGCAGTTACACAAAGACATTTCACACATTTCTCTGTGTTTTTCAAAGAGCATAATTGATATATACCTTCATATACTATGAATAATTTTAAACGTAAACAGTGTATTGCAACGAATCTGATGTTAGATTTTATGTATTCACATCTTAGTCTGTTTAGGAAAAGTGTGGATCAATAAATGAAACTCGATCATTTCCTCCTGGCGCAGATCGATACCAAAACCTCAGATCTTTCATTTTATTCCAGATTTTTTCGCGCCGAAGTCATAATATCTTCTTATTGACGTAATTGAGAATTTTTGGGGGACAGGTATTGACAGATAATGTCTTAAGCAGTGGCGGATCCAGGGGGCATTTCTGGCCCGTTCCCCCCCCCCCCCCTTTTGACGAAAATATGCATTGTGCCCCCCCCCCCCTTTTAGAACGCAAAACCTTATTTTTGTGCTTGTCAGAGAATTATGGATGGAAACTGGACCCCCATACCCCCCCCCCCACTTTTCGAGAGATGGCAAGACCAAAATAATACGGGTCTACCTTTTCCAAAAGTTGACAAACCTGCATTTGTGTGCCCCCCCCCCCCCCCACCGTTATACAAATTTCTGGATCCCTTATTGGATTAGCATGACAGAAAAGGGTACTTTTTAGTATAATTCGGTGTTGTTCGGTATTGTTCAGGGTAAGTATAAGCAAATGAATTATTTGTGATACATTTCCTTCCCCCCCCCCCCCCCCCGACTTTCCAACAGTATGTTGATTTCGTTTTCTCTACACGGACATGGTCCCAACATCTATCATCATAAAGATTTTATTTGCCAATCTTTTTTGTAGACAAAATATATTTATTCGGCCTATATACATATTTTGGAATGGCTGATAAGTAGAAATATATATGTTTTTGTTTCGTTATCTCGCACCATTTTGCTTTTTTAAGGCCAAAAGTAGAAATTACTTTGTTCGAAATGGGGAAGAAACAACCCTTCAATTTTGAAACGAGATGATTGGCTAAAGATGTGGGACCTATTTACTATTTGGGGGCAATGGTAGAGGTCAGTGATTTTGGGCAGTCAAGTGATGGCGCCATATATGTTACACAACAGAGAGCTGGCAAAATAAAAGAGTTGGCAAACGCAGAATACACTGACGCGACGAAAAAACCTACACCTTTTCCTCTCTATTATTACCTAAAATTTCACAGAGGTATGCTGTCCCTAATTGTGTGTTTGGGCCCCTAAAATTTTAGACCAAATGCACCTGAAAATGTGATTGTTTAAAGTTTCTTTTTCTTGTTGTTTTGTTTGTTGATTTTTTCGCGAAATTGCGTCCCTTTTATAAAAACAAATCAACCTAATCTTCCTCCTATTTCGTGTTATCTTTTTCCCCATCGTTTGAAAATGCTAAATTAAGACGTTGTTTTGCAGGGAGATAACTACCAACATGTGACCTACACTTCCACGAGAAAAAGACGAGTAGATATGCCACAAGACATACAGGGGCGGATCCAGGATTTAGTATAAGGGGGGGGGGCACACAAATGCAGGTTTGTCAACTTTTGGAAAAGGTAGACCCGTATTTTGGGGGTCTTGCCAGCTTGTCGAAAAGTCGCTCAGTGGGTTGCGACAATTTTTTTTTTTCGCCAGACCTCCAAAATTTGCTCAGTAGGGGGCATTTTCACTGAAATATGTTTCTAAAATAATTTCTTGGTACTACAAAATTTCAATATGGCACGAAAAAGAGACATGATAACGAAGCTTTTCGACCTGCACTCATCAGGTTATCACGCAGGTATATAACAAATTACTTGAAATCAGCTATATTATACTCGGTAAACCCGGACGCAACCTAGACGCCGTAATTTCAGAACAATCGCAAAGCTTGGACGAACTCCTTTTGTCTGCACAGAAGAGGTTCATGCGATTGAATGTAAGCGGCTTCCAGAAAGCGTAAATGCGCTGAGCTTCTGGCCCGGGACATAATTGAGAATTGGTCGTCGGCATAGCTTTGTGCGCAAGCTGGATTGTTCAGCAAGTGGAGACCAATCGCTGAATCGCATTTGGCTATCTTTGGTCTGTTAGCGTGCATTTCAGATTTGCAGGCACGGACGGGCTGCGTGCGCTGATTGGTTGTACGGTTCCGAATAGTCGAGGGGATATGTTGTTTAATGCGATCAGCCAACCGCTGAGAAGTACGGCCCACGTACCTGGCATCGCACCGGCACTGAAATTGGTAAATAACATTACTCAAGTGGGGGGTGGGTAGTACATCCTTGCTAGTTGACGGTAGCATCCTGTGTGTAGAAAACACAATGCGTGTCGAAACCGCGTAATAGCAACGTGACACTGCGTGTTTGATCTGACTGGCGTATTTGTCAGATACCTTACCCCTCCAGGGTAGTTTGAGATACACGGGGCATTTGGCAGGTCCAAATCTGGTGTCAGATTTGGATTGTGCCTCCAGCGTCCGTGTTATGATGCGAGATACAACATGCTCAGGGTAACCATTGTCAAGGAGAATAGTTTTGATTTTCGCGATTTCGGGAGCTAATTTGCCCGCAGAGCAAATCCTAAGGGCGCGGCACACTAAGTTTCTAATGAGCCCAATCTTGTATGAAGTTGCACTGTACGAGTCCCATCTCGTGTATTGCCCGGTGAATGTGGGCTTGCGGTAGACGAAAGTGATAAATTTCCCATCACTTCTCTCCACGAGAACGTCGAGAAATGGGAGCGCATTGGACAGTTCAATTTCACATGTGAATTTTAGTGCGGGATGGAGCCGGTTCAGTTGTGTAAGGAAAACCTCACACGCTGCGCGGTTGTCAAAAATTGCAAACGTATCATCAACATACCGAAGTTGATTTCAAGTAATTTGTTATATACCTGCGTGATAACCTGATGAGTGCAGGTCGAAAAGCTTCGTTATCATGTCTCTTTTTTGTTCCATATTGAAATATGTTTCTGTGTACAAACTAATATATTTTTTAAAGGCCCACTTCAACTTATTTGATAACAAAACTCTGATCAATGGCGAAAAGAAGATGAAAACACGCCAAGAGAGAGAGAGAGAGAGAGAGAGAGAGAAAGAGAGAGGGAGAGGGATAGAACGAGAGGGAAAGAAAAGGAAGAGAGAAACAAACAAGTAAAAGAGTATTTGGTTTTTATTGGCTATCTTGAAATCCTAGATGATTATTGTTCATCATCGTCATGGCACAATAATCGTGAGTAGTAAAACTATATAGAGAGATTGTGTTTGCGTGGGATTGCGCCTTTGGATGAATGTTTTTAGAAAATATCTGTTCTGATTTTCTGATGGCATCTTTTTCTGGAGGGTTCATCTGTATTCGATTTTAAAAATTAGATAGAATTATATCCCGAGGCGTCGAATTAGATATCTGAAACGGTTTGTTGCCTCAGAATGACCGCTGCGGGATAAGAGAATCTAATAATTGACAAAGATTGAGAGACAGCGCCTACATCAAGACAACTCGTTTATCTAGTAGAGTTTCTCCCCAGGATCATTTAAATGATTGGTTCATGATGTGTACAGCTGGGAATAGAACGAATAAATTGAACATCTGATGTGCGCAGTCCGACTGCTTAAAGACAGTGTCATGATTTTGCCTTGGTCATTAATTTTGCAAATAACTCTGGGGACAGATCTCATTCAAGAAAAAGAATTGGTGAAGGAAAAAAAATCAAAATGTTAAAGGTACGTATTTAAAAAAACACATGTAAAGAAGATAATGCAGTGTTGACATGCAGATAATGAACTAAATATTGTGCTTGCTTTGTTCAGCTATTCCGACAGCTCTAAATAGCTGCAGGCCCCATCATCATATTTTGAATGTCTCTTGAAAGTGCTATTTATAAACATATTTTCCACGAATGTGATCTATCATAATGATCTCATTCAGTGCCACTTCAAAGGTCTACTTTACAACTGTATATGCATGCAAATTGTACAATTTGAACAGATGATGAATGTTGTCAAAATCAATAATTTGAATGAATTTAAATATATACAGAATATGTTCAAGTGTCTCTGCATGGCGACTCCGAGACACCTCCCTGTTTCCACCCATTGTTCATTTGCTGTGTTCTGTTTGTTGTTGTTGTTTTTTATTAATTCAAAGCTATGAATCGTATCTTTTCCTGAATAAGGTGGTGAGAAGTGTTTAGGCCTCTATAGGATTTAGTAACTTCTTGTGAGAGTTTTTATACATTTTTAGAAAAATCCTTTCCATGTGTCTACAAATGGCCGACACTACCTTTAAGAATATTATGTTTTCTTTCGAACTATAGGATACTCTTGTGCTTGTATATTTTTCATATGAATCTTCTTTCTCCCTGTCCTTTCTCTCTTTCTGAGAAGAAGGTCTATATTCAGTGTCTCCAAATTAACTGCCCTAATTAGATTAATTCCAAATGAAATGGTTTCGTCTGCCCATCAGCAGTACATCATCGACAATTGCTGCGTTTGCACAATGTTTGATGCGTTGTGGTTGAGACCATATTAAACTTCATCAGCTCTGCGTGTGGTCGTTTTAGTATGTACAACTGATACCATTAGTATACCTGCTAATAGATAAATTCTCGAAAAAAATTATTACAACAGAACAACTTATATCTAAATCTAAATGTTTTACATAACGATCTTATCAAAATATGGTTTGTTTTTATATTATTCTGGATGTGAACATTCTTTAATCAGTCTTGCGTTTACATCCAGAATATGTGTGGGTTTTTTTAAAGTGCAGTGGAGAAACCAGGGGCGGGGGACCTGCCCAGGGCAAAAATCATCTGGCGTGTGGACCCATCTCCCATCTACCAATGGGCCTGAACTTGTGATGTTTTTTGTTGTTGTGAGAGATTTTTCGGACTTCCGCCCCAGGGGCGGATCCAGGATTTTGTGAAGGAGGGGCACTATATTTTATACATATTATATAAAACAAGAGAGAGGAAAAAACAGGTCATCAGTGTTCTGGGGTGTCCTTTTACTTCAAATATCTCTGACAAGCAAAAAAATAAAAATAAAAGACAACCCCCCCCCCCCCCCAAAAAAAAAAAAAAAAAAAAAAAAAAAACCTGGAGCCGCCCCTGTTCTGCCCCTCCTCGCCGTCTACCTGTATACTTTCTGAGCTTTATTCATGCCTCTTTATATTCTCTAAATCGTCATCATAATAACAGTGATGATGATATAAATTTACTATACAGATATACCAAACACAGCATGACAATATAATAACACTCAGTAAGAACATAATCATATTCTGTCATACAAAGAGAAGGATATTTCGGCATTAAAATTTGATATTGGAGTAGAAAGATCTAATGGAATACAATGAACATTGATGAAACGTGTTAATTGAAAGGCTTCCCGAAACAAGTGAGTCTTCTGAAGACTCGCAACAACTTGCGATAGAACTTTAACAAAATTTGTTAAAAAATATAGAATTTTAGTAATCGTTCTTAATTTATATTCTGTGTCTTTTGGCTATCCACAAATATTATTTGATTCCAGATTAAACTTTTTCAACAAAGCAAGTCATAATAGAGCCTTCCTATATATTTTCGTCTTTTGGCTATCCGCAAAAGAGTGATTTGATTCTAGATTAAACTTTCTCAACAAAGCAGGCCATTAAAAGAATTCGTATATATTTTAAGAAAAAAATTCAGTAAAAATTCACATTCAACACGTAGCTTTTAGATATATGATTATACAAATAGCCACTATCGGCATCATTGGCACAGGCGAAATTCATCCCTCCAGCTATTGAGATATGAAGTGGATGACATATTGTCGATCGCTCCATTTCTTCGAGCTAAACCAAATATAATACCCCGCCTGTCATCACTGTGCTATCAACGAATATGCATGGATAAAATGGCGAGGATAATTTATATGATGTCTACCATTATACTACTTCACTCCCACCAGAGTATGATGGATAATCTCCCGTCATGTTTTGAGAGGGGTTAAAAGGAAATGGAGTATTGATGTGTTCTAGGTGTGAAATGAAAGATTGAAAGAATAAGATACTAAGGCATTTTCGAATTCTTAGTTCTAAAAATATACGGACCCCGCTTGACGCTTGTAAGATTATTGAAAATGTTATCACATTGTAACTAAAGAAACAGTCGCACATGCCTCCACCCCACCCCCCTTCCCGGTTTGAAGACAAAGGAAAAGAAAACCAACAAAACTTTTAAAGAAACAAGTTGATAGCAGTAGCAAAAAAAAAAAAACTAGCAAAAAAAAAAAAAAAGTTGTGCGACCATGTTGTGACGGAGTGGCAGTTCTTCCTTACACCCACACATATAGCACTATTTTGCATCTCAGCCCTTCTTCAGAAGCAAAGACCCCTCCAAAGACCCCTCCCAATGACGGCGATCAATAATTCCTGGCGCCCCCCCCCCCTATTGGGAAATCCTGGATACGCCCCTGGTAGGAACCAGAGATTGATGGAAGATGGCAGGTATGGGCTCATACTTCCTAATTCTGGTGTGTACAGTTTCATTTACTGTTTTGAATGTCGCCTGACAGCAGAGGCAGTACCAGGGCATTTGGATCATTGCCCCCCCCCCCCCCCCTTTCCCACGTCTAACCCTTTTCCCATCCCATCCCACCTCTCCCCAGTGTCAGCACAAATTACCTTATATTTCAGTAGGTACTGCTTCAAATGATTTCACAAACCTGACAACCTTAAGATATCATTATCAATGATATATCTATATTTCATTATACCAGGTACAGAGCAAACTCTTTATCAATTAAGAAATGTATTAAACAACACCACCGCACAGGCAAATTGTTCAATAAAATATCATTAATGATTACATGCCCCAAGACTGAAGGGAACATGCATACACACAATTATTACACATGCAGTTGCAATACTCTCTATAGATACGAAATCACTTTGAACTGTAATAATCTTTCAAAATACAGGTACCACTCGTACATAACATAATAGACAATAACTTACCCAAGTGTCTGTTTTTCTTCATGTCGCTAGCCCCTTGTATTATAGACCTTGCTTTTCATGGAGTTAGTAGATGAATGAATGAAAGCAAGCACCAATCGAAGTCTCGCGCGCCGATAAAGAAAAACCTCACGTTATAAATAACACCTGTGTTTCCACGTTTGCACCCATCCCCTCCCTATCATTATACCTCGTCTTTTACGCATTCATTTTTATTTTTGTGTCACTTCCTATATGTTCAATTATCATCAATGTACTATATCAAGAGTCACATTCTGGGTTATAATACTTTATTTATTTAATATTTTCTCTCATTTTTAAAAATCTTTGGGGTTTTTTTTTGCCTTCAGATAATCTTAAATGGGTTATTAACCTTCACAATATAATATCTGTTTCTCCTTCACGAAGAACAATTAGCTATTTTAATATGGCAAGAAAAAGAGACATGATAACGAAGCTTTTCGACCTGCACTCATCAGGTTATCACGCAGGTAATTCGAATTAGCTATTTCTAGGCCAAACTTTAAGTATACTAAAATTTACATTCTTGGGCGGGAATAGCCGCCCATGGCATGAAAGAATTTGGGAACGGGAGTTTCTTACCGTCGTTTCATGCCATGACACTACAATTTTTATTTTAGTTCTCAATGATCTTTCAGCTTGTGTATGATATTATGAAGAGTACGTAATGCTGTTTATCCACTGATAGTCTTCAATGATCTTAGGGTCATCGATTCATCGATTAGTTGACCTAATTAATGATGCTTCGCAAAAAACAAAAACAAAAACAAAAACAAAAAATACATGCCGGTTCAATGTACTGGTTTGCTTAGTTCACGTGTGTAGTTTGAAAACGTAAATATTCATTCGAAAAGGTAATGGTTTATATGAAAAATATATGAGACAATGAGATTAGAAAGATTGTCATTATAATTCCCTCCTCGACGACAATCCTCATTTAGTATACGTTTGTCTCTGGAACTAAAACGTGATGGTTAAATGTTCATTATCAAGTTCATTGGAACAAATTTTAAAAGCCACTTGCGGAATTTAGACCATTTCACAATTACAATCGTAATCTAATTATATTACAGACAACATAATTATAAAATGTACAGTCTAATCCTTCATGGACTATTAGAAATAGATAACACCCAGTACCAGGGTTCGCATAACTACATCGATACATAAATAGATCAACACTGAAGATGCCCTCAGTTAAAAACTCAAACTCAAACATACCAACAAGAATAACTTTTGTAAATCGATAATGCGGGAAGGCCGTTCTATCCTTTAAGGGAAGGTGTTAACCCTTTTCAACTGTATAGCTGTAAACATGGTAAATACATCGCTTCCAGAATGGTATTTTAGATTTTAATTAATAGTGCTCATTAGCTAAATGTTTCGTTGTTTGAATTAGAATTTGCGCAAAATACATCGCCTGGAGTCATGAAGATCATCTGCAAAGAATTGGAGGATGTGGGGAGGGGTAAAAGGGGAAGAGTAACTCGGCCCAACAAAAATACTTCAATCTCCCGCTGGTTTGTGTCTGCACTTCAATACTTGAATTCTTCAAAGCATTGTTTGTATCCCTTCTATGCCACCAATAATTCCATTGATCCTCCACGAATGCTCTGTACGTTTTGTCAAGAGGTATTGTATTCAGTCGATATGATACAGTGTTGGGTTGTCCAGTGGTTTCTTTATACACAAGTCATCCCAGAATATAATTGTACCCCGTCCTCCTATTCTTTCATCTAACAAAAACGATCTTTCTGCGTCGTGAGAATTGTTTTCAAGATATTCAGCCTCTATTCTGATAATAGTAAGGAATTTCTTTGAAGTTTTTCCTCTGGTTTTGATGATATCCATGAGTTTACAGTTATTCATACCGCGTTACGAAACTTAACAGATTATCTATTATTGAAAATCAAAAATTTCCCGCTTTTTTCAATATAAAAAAATTTAGGGTTGTTTATAACATTAAAGAAAAAAAATCTAAAACAAGCTAAAATTTCTTTTAATTGAAAGTGCCTGCAGAAGTTGATGATGATGATACTGCTACTGCTGCTGCTGATGGTGATGATGCTAAGAAATGAGGACGATAGTGATGATGGTGATGATCATTATGATGATAATGGTTTGGATTATTGCAAAAGGGCAGTTTCACATAGGCGGTATTAGAATTGCACTTTTCAGGTCTATAATTTTACATGATACGGAATAGTGTTACACTGATTTACAATATTATTGTGTAACCGTTATAAGGCATATTTATTTGATTTGATTTAATATGTTCTGTATACATAATACAAAGATATATAAATGTATTCATATACGAAAAATAAAATATACGGTCTTCTATCAACGGGCACATTCACAATTATACAAGAGATATATGCATGTTATATTATATTTCAAAAGAAAAAAAATCAACAATCTTATACAACCCCCCCCCCCCCCCACACTTGATATTATTGAAGTAAAAACACAAAATTTCAGCTTCAGCTCCATTATGTAATCACAGGGCCTATATATAGTCCTACGTTGACAAAAACTAATGTTTGACAGCTTGGAAATATTGACTTCGCATTACGACCAGTGAATTACATCATTTAAAGATTTGTCTTCCAATTTAAATGCCTTGTGTATAAAGGCATGTCCACAGACAAGGCATGTTATCGAAAGCAGTCTCTTTAATTTATTCATTTATTCAAACATATTTAGAGGGATAACATGATCAGTTGGAGTACCGTTTTACGTCTTGCTCCTGGTATTAAATGAACACGAGTATACCAATATCAGATGTGTTAAAATGGGTATATTATGCAATATAATGATAATAATAATAACAAAAGAGGAATGAAAGGGAACACGAAAGTGTAAGCAACAAAATAAATATATATAAGTAATAAAATAAACGTGATTATTCATTCATTTTAAATATGACAAGTACATAATGACCTTGATTAAATATCAAGTACTATAATATTAAGGAAAAGTGAGTTAAAAATAATAAGGGGTAATATTTCTCTCTTGTTATACATGTGAATAACCAATCAATTAAAAAAATTAGCTAATTGATTACCTGGTATATAGGGTTTAATACTTGAAAACGAATGCGCTGATAATAGCCGAGGAGCTACAACGTGGGGTCATGCACCGAAAATTTCATCTACTGTAGTTGTATTAGTCAACCAATTGATTAATTAGCTAATTTATTATCTGGGGGAATTTCATTCTCAAAACGGGCCATTCGCAGATCATAACTGAGGAGCTACTTGGGTCATAATTTTTAATCCACTCCAAGCGAGAATAGAGACAAAGGTGAGATACTTGCCTATGGGTATTTTCATAGACAACGCATTTTATCCAAAGCCGTCTCTTTTGTTCTTTTAATAATTAATAAATTAAATAATTAGTTAATAAACTACACGATTTCATCCTTGAAACGCTCACGCGCTGATAAAAGCTAAGGAGCTACAAATTTGGGTCATAAGTTACGGTCATATCCGCTTTATAGTAAACCTTGCATTGTTGCTTTACATAAGCCGGAGTGTAGCGGTCAGTGTATTTTCATTAATATTATAAAAATAATCCAATTAAGTAAATAATCCAATTAAAGTCCACTCCAAATTTTATTAACCGAAATGGAAATTCTTTTTGCCCAATTGATCGTGGGCCCGGCAGCCACTGTGCAGCGCCAGATCGACGTTGCTCTATCCCTTCAATTGTTGAAGCCAAAACAAGGTAGCAGCAACTCCCATCTTTTAACGTCTTTTGGTATGACGCGGCCGAGGTTCGAACCCACGACCTCCCGATTGTGAGACGGACGCTCTACTGACTGAGCCAACACATCGGTTATTATTATGATTGTTATCCAGTTCATGATAAATTGGTGACGTCATTAAGAAAGCGGACGGAAATTGCGGTAAATGAATATTCTCTCAGAATATGCAATACTGTTGGCGACAGACTACTCCAACGTTTCGTTCGCATCAGGCATCACGGATCGTTCCATAGCATCAGCACTTTCTCAGTTCATCTAGCAACAGAGTGGCTGTTCAAAGTGTTTGACTCGATATCATAAGTGATTCTGCCTGCATCTACGTAAGTCTTTTTAAAAATTATTGATTCATTGTTATTGACGATTCCATTGTAATGGATGACTAAATAGTATTTTTACCATATTTTGAGTCTTCTTGTGCTCGCTTACTTCGCTCGGTCATATGTTTTTTGAGAAACTGGACAGCTGATGTTCAGCCAAAAAGGCGTCCCCCAACCTTGCGAAAATGTGCCTTTACAAATGAGAGCTTCATCACCCCTCGTCGAATTCAACCACCTTTGCTGCAAGGATATTAGATCTTTATAATTTCGCAGAGAATCACTGCTCTCTCACTAGTTATGTTGATGTTGGAAGATCATTAGCAGAGGCAGGAGCGGATCGAGCATTCTGTAAAAGGCGGTGGAGGGGTGGCACAAATTCTAAGAATCTATGACAAGTCCCCCCCCCCCCCCCCCCCCCCTTTGGGACCTAAACTTTGAAAGATGAAGGGCGAGAACACAATTAGGGTCACGTCGTTTTTGTATTTACGATATACCAGATTCGGTTTTGAAAAGGAAGTGACACGTGCCCCTCTTCCCCTTGGACCCGCCAATAATGAGTAAAGGGCATTTTCAATAATTTAATGTACTAGGAATTCATTTTCTTAATCCACACTGCAGGCCACACAATTATGATGGAACGAGCATTCTTCAACAGATGGCAATATGGAATTGCATTCTTTCCCTAATCGATTCTTTACTGTCACTATATTTTATATTTCATATTTTTTTCCTTTTTTATATCGCAATAAAGACTTCCAGATTTGGCATAATCTACTATTTACTACATGCATGTAAAATATTATGGTTACTTATTGTTATTATTATGTAATTTGGCACAGTGATACTGCATGTGAATATATTTGTTTGTGTATTTTACCTTGATTATTGTGAAAAATGTTATTTTGAAAAAGGAAGTAATAAAATATTCTTAAAAACAAAAAAAAACTATCCGAACTGAAGTTCCTATAACCAATCATCACCAAAATCTAATCGATTCTTTTCCTAATCGATTCTTTCCTGTCACTATCCGAACTGAAGTTGGGGTCAAAACTTCAAGGTCACACAGAATTTGCAGGGGTCAACCGATCATCACCAAAATCTAATAGATTCTTTCCTGTCACTATCCGAACATTCCCTGAAAATTTGGTGCAAATCCGTTTACCCGTTCTCTAGTTATCTTGTACACAAACAAACAAACAAACAAACATACGGAGCCCTTTACATAACCCTGCCGATTTTATCGGCGTGGGTGAAAAACACATGCCGGTTCAATGTACTGGTTTGCTTAGTTCACGTGTGTAGTTTGAAAACGTAAATATTCATTCGAAAAGGTAATGGTTTATATGAAAAACATATGAGACAATGAGACAATGAGATTAGAAAGATTGTCATTATAATTCCCTCCTCGACGACAATCCTCATTTTAATATACGTTTGTCTCTGGAACTAAAATGTGATGGTTAAATGTTCATTATCAAGTTCATTGGAACAAATTTTAAAAGCCACTTGCGGAATTTAGACCATTTCACAATTACAATAGTAATCTAATTATATTACAGACAACATAATTATAAAATGTACAGTCTAATCCTTCATGGACTATTAGAAATAGATAACACCCAGTACCAGGGTTCGCATAACTACATCGATACATAAATAGATCAACACTGAAGATGCCCTCAGTTAAAAAAACTCAAACTCAAACATACCAACAAGAATAACTTTTGTAAATCGATAATGAGGGAAGGCCGTTTTATACATTAAGGGAATGTGTTAACGCTTTTCAATTGTATAGCTGTAAACATGGTAAATACATCGCTTCCACAATGGTATTTTAGATTTTAATTAATAGTGTTCATTAGCTTAATGTTTCTTTGTTTGAATTAGAATTTGCGCAAATACATCGCCTGGAGTCATAAAGATCATCTGCAAAGAATTCGAGGATGTGGGGAGGGGTAAAAGGGGAAGAGTAACTCGGCCCAACAAAAATACTTCAATCTCCCGCTGGTTTGTGTCTGCACTTCAATACTTGAATTCTTCAAAGCATTGTTTGTATCCCTTCTATGCCACCAATAATTCCATTGATCCTCCACGAATGCTCTGTACGTTTTGTCAAGAGGTATTGTATTCAGTCGATATGATACAGTGTTGGGTTGTCCAGTGGTTTCTTTATACACAAGTCATCCCAGAATATAATTGTACCCCGTCCTCCTATTCTTTCATCTAACAAAAACGATCTTTCTGCGTCGTGAGAATTGTTTTCAAGATATTCAGCCTCTATTCTGATAATAGTAAGGAATTTCTTTGAAGTTTTTCCTCTGGTTTTGATGATATCCATGAGTTTACAGTTATTCATACCGCGTTACGAAACTTAACAGATTATCTATTATTGAAAATCAAAAATTTCCCGCTTTTTTCAATATAAAAAAATTTAGGGTTGTTTATAACATTAAAGAAAAAAAATCTAAAACAAGCTAAAATTTCTTTTAATTGAAAGTGCCTGCAGAAGTTGATGATGATGATACTGCTACTGCTGCTGCTGATGGTGATGATGCTAAGAAATGAGGACGATAGTGATGATGGTGATGATCATTATGATGATAATGGTTTGGATTATTGCAAAAGGGCAGTTTCACATAGGCGGTATTAGAATTGCACTTTTCAGGTCTATAATTTTACATGATACGGAATAGTGTTACACTGATTTACAATATTATTGTGTAACCGTTATAAGGCATATTTAATTTCATTTGATTTGATTTAATATGTTCTGTATACATAATACAAAGATATATAAATGTATTCATATACGAAAAATAAAATATACGGTCTTCTATCAACGGGTACATTCACAATTATACAAGAGATATATGCATGTTATATTATATTTCAAAAGAAAAAAAATCAACAATCTTATACAACCCCCCCCCCCCCCCCCCCCCCCCACACTTGATATTATTGAAGTAAAAACACAAAATTTCACACATATAAAGAAAAATGTTGGTAATGTTTTTTACGGAATATTAACATCAGAATGGTTTGTCCTTCAGGAGAGCGTTTCATCAAGCGTTTTGTCAGTGATTTTTACCGACAACTGCTATAAGATACTGAAATCCTTGCATCTGATTGGCTGAGAACAATACGCTCCCAGATTCTAATAAAACTTTATCCTAATTTCCTTTCATATCATCCGATAAAGTTATAGAAATATGGTTTACGATATAGCCATTTTGGGGCAAGGTTTACACTGTAAACTTGATTGATATAGAAGACACGTATGCCTGGTAATGAGCAAGGCCAAGGTAGGTCCGTTATAACAAGTATTATGGAATAGTGAACATAAATTGACACAAAAATATAATTTCACTTGATATTTTATTTGATCCAACCTCTAGGAGGGTCATCAGCTTGATACAGTCATCAGATATTCTCAAATCTAAGACGATCGAGGACGGGAACGTATGGGAACAAAAAAATAATTTAAAAAATGCAGAATTATCATCAATAACGGCTTCGCTGTGCATGTAGCTGCGTCATCCACATAAACACTGAGGGCGCATTTTTTGAATATAACATCTCCAAGAAAGAGTGCGATTGATCAGTGTATGATAAACTCTTAATTGTGTAGATGTGTAGCACACAGTTCAAACAAGTTTGACTTTAAAGGAGAATTAACACTAGAATATCAATGTCCTCATATTCAAAGATGTAATCTATTCCTTCTTGTTGCCCTACGTAGTTTTGCATTAAATATAGGAGATGGGTATAAATCAGGATTTTCTCAGCAAGATTTATCGTCTGCTAGCGATACCAGGGGGCTGCCATTTTCTTGATGTGTAGATAAAGATAATTTTAATCCGAATGCAAAATTGTCTTTCTTCCTGATACAAAATTCCATTTGAGATTTAAAATATTTAACATATATATACATATATTCTAAAAACGAAAATGTGTTTTATATTTCTTTGAAAATTTTTATGATTTTACTAAATATCAATCTATTTTCTTGATACTATGACGTACGTGACGGAGCGAATTAATTCAAATTTATGGATGATGACTTTCCCGAGCGTCAATCGTGACAAACTATGCATTCACCTGCTTTGAGATAATGGAGTTCAAAAGTCAGAACGCGCGTTGTATAAATTATGTTCTGCTCTGCAAGGCAAGACCAAGAAATCGATTTCTAGTTAGCAAAACCGGAGAATTTAAAAAGAAATCTATAAATTTCGAATTTTAAAATAAACGTATACACCTGTTATGTATTTTCCATCATATATGGGGCTCTTTTATAATGAATAGAAGCAATTTAGCTCGTGGATTAAAAATATCTTCCTGACCGGAACGGTCTCCAATGGTTCATGTACAACTCGCTGTCATCAAGAAAATGGCAGCCCCCATGAATTGTTAGCAGATGATACCGTGTGCAAGAATGTCTTGATTTAAACCGTTTTCTGATATTTTATTTCTAAAATGATACAGGCCAATGATTAAGAATATAATACACCTTTGAACATAAGTACATTTATATTCCAGTGTTAATTCTCCTTTAAACAGCGATAATGAAATATTCTTCATGATAATACTCTCATACGCAAACAAGGAAAAGGATTGACGACGTTAGCACTTAGGGGAGGCGAGTTGGCTCAGTCGTTAAAGCATCTGCCTGTCGAACCAAAGATCGTGGGTTCGAATCCACCCCGGGTGGATAACTGAAGCCTGCGTTGTGTGTTAACGTGCCCCCCTCTCTTGTTTCATAGACGCAGGCTGTGTTACAGTGGAAAACACTCTGTCCCTCGGATAGGACGTTAACTGGAGGTCCCGTGTAGAGGAAAGTCACCACCTTTGCACTATTCGAATAACAGTAGGGGGAAACCCCGGTGTAGTGGTACACCTGCACATCCCAACTGATGTTCATCTTCGTGATAGGCTGTAAAGCCCTTTGAAGATTATGGAAGAAGAATAAGAAGAAGAGACAATTTAACCATATTTAGGGAGTCGAAGCTCTGACTTTGCTTTTTTGTTTTAGTTCTCAGTCCTGGTATAGGATACACTCTAACAATATTAAGAGTGAAAGAATAACAGCTCTTGTTCTATACGTGAAGGTTGTTGGGTTCATTGATCACAAAGAACTAAGGAAATGATGTAGTTATCGGTGAGAAATAGCACGGTAGTTCACGTGTGTAGTTTGAAAACGTAAATATTCATTCGAAAAGGTAATGGTTTATATGAAAAATATATGAGACAATGAGATTAGAAAGATTGTCATTATAATTCCCTCCTCGACGACAATCCTCATTTAGTATACGTTTGTCTCTGGAACTAAAACGTGATGGTTAAATGTTCATTATCAAGTTCATTGGAACAAATTTTAAAAGCCACTTGCGGAATTTAGACCATTTCACAATTACAATCGTAATCTAATTATATTACAGACAACATAATTATAAAATGTACAGTCTAATCCTTCATGGACTATTAGAAATAGATAACACCCAGTACCAGGGTTCGCATAACTACATCGATACATAAATAGATCAACACTGAAGATGCCCTCAGTTAAAAACTCAAACTCAAACATACCAACAAGAATAACTTTTGTAAATCGATAATGCGGGAAGGCCGTTCTATCCTTTAAGGGAAGGTGTTAACCCTTTTCAACTGTATAGCTGTAAACATGGTAAATACATCGCTTCCAGAATGGTATTTTAGATTTTAATTAATAGTGCTCATTAGCTAAATGTTTCGTTGTTTGAATTAGAATTTGCGCAAAATACATCGCCTGGAGTCATGAAGATCATCTGCAAAGAATTGGAGGATGTGGGGAGGGGTAAAAGGGGAAGAGTAACTCGGCCCAACAAAAATACTTCAATCTCCCGCTGGTTTGTGTCTGCACTTCAATACTTGAATTCTTCAAAGCATTGTTTGTATCCCTTCTATGCCACCAATAATTCCATTGATCCTCCACGAATGCTCTGTACGTTTTGTCAAGAGGTATTGTATTCAGTCGATATGATACAGTGTTGGGTTGTCCAGTGGTTTCTTTATACACAAGTCATCCCAGAATATAATTGTACCCCGTCCTCCTATTCTTTCATCTAACAAAAACGATCTTTCTGCGTCGTGAGAATTGTTTTCAAGATATTCAGCCTCTATTCTGATAATAGTAAGGAATTTCTTTGAAGTTTTTCCTCTGGTTTTGATGATATCCATGAGTTTACAGTTATTCATACCGCGTTACGAAACTTAACAGATTATCTATTATTGAAAATCAAAAATTTCCCGCTTTTTTCAATATAAAAAAATTTAGGGTTGTTTATAACATTAAAGAAAAAAAATCTAAAACAAGCTAAAATTTCTTTTAATTGAAAGTGCCTGCAGAAGTTGATGATGATGATACTGCTACTGCTGCTGCTGATGGTGATGATGCTAAGAAATGAGGACGATAGTGATGATGGTGATGATCATTATGATGATAATGGTTTGGATTATTGCAAAAGGGCAGTTTCACATAGGCGGTATTAGAATTGCACTTTTCAGGTCTATAATTTTACATGATACGGAATAGTGTTACACTGATTTACAATATTATTGTGTAACCGTTATAAGGCATATTTATTTGATTTGATTTAATATGTTCTGTATACATAATACAAAGATATATAAATGTATTCATATACGAAAAATAAAATATACGGTCTTCTATCAACGGCACATTCACAATTATACAAGAGATATATGCATGTTATATTATATTTCAAAAGAAAAAAAATCAACAATCTTATACAACCCCCCCCCCCCCACACTTGATATTATTGAAGTAAAAACACAAAATTTCAGCTTCAGCTCCATTATGTAATCACAGGGCCTATATATAGTCCTACGTTGACAAAAACTAATGTTTGACAGCTTGGAAATATTGACTTCGCATTACGACCAGTGAATTACATCATTTAAAGATTTGTCTTCCAATTTAAATGCCTTGTGTATAAAGGCATGTCCACAGACAAGGCATGTTATCGAAAGCAGTCTCTTTAATTTATTCATTTATTCAAACATATTTAGAGGGATAACATGATCAGTTGGAGTACCGTTTTACGTCTTGCTCCTGGTATTAAATGAACACGAGTATACCAATATCAGATGTGTTAAAATGGGTATATTATGCAATATAATGATAATAATAATAACAAAAGAGGAATGAAAGGGAACACGAAAGTGTAAGCAACAAAATAAATATATATAAGTAATAAAATAAACGTGATTATTCATTCATTTTAAATATGACAAGTACATAATGACCTTGATTAAATATCAAGTACTATAATATTAAGGAAAAGTGAGTTAAAAATAATAAGGGGTAATATTTCTCTCTTGTTATACATGTGAATAACCAATCAATTAAAAAAATTAGCTAATTGATTACCTGGTATATAGGGTTTAATACTTGAAAACGAATGCGCTGATAATAGCCGAGGAGCTACAACGTGGGGTCATGCACCGAAAATTTCATCTACTGTAGTTGTATTAGTCAACCAATTGATTAATTAGCTAATTTATTATCTGGGGGAATTTCATTCTCAAAACGGGCCATTCGCAGATCATAACTGAGGAGCTACTTGGGTCATAATTTTTAATCCACTCCAAGCGAGAATAGAGACAAAGGTGAGATACTTGCATATGGGTATTTTCATAGACAACGCATTTTATCCAAAGCCGTCTCTTTTGTTCTTTTAATAATTAATAAATTAAATAATTAGTTAATAAACTACACGATTTCATCCTTGAAACGCTCACGCGCTGATAAAAGCTAAGGAGCTACAAATTTGGGTCATAAGTTACGGTCATATCCGCTTTATAGTAAACCTTGCATTGTTGCTTTACATAAGCCGGAGTGTAGCGGTCAGTGTATTTTCATTAATATTATAAAAATAATCCAATTAAGTAAATAATCCAATTAAAGTCCACTCCAAATTTTATTAACCGAAATGGAAATTCTTTTTGCCCAATTGATCGTGGGCCCGGCAGCCACTGTGCAGCGCCAGATCGACGTTGCTCTATCCCTTCAATTGTTGAACGCCAAAACAAGGTAGCAGCAACTCCCATCTTTTAACGTCTTTTGGTATGACGCGGCCGAGGTTCGAACCCACGACCTCCCGATTGTGAGACGGACGCTCTACTGACTGAGCCAACACATCGGTTATTATTATGATTGTTATCCAGTTCATGATAAATTGGTGACGTCATTAAGAAAGCGGACGGAAATTGCGGTAAATGAATATTCTCTCAGAATATGCAATACTGTTGGCGACAGACTACTCCAACGTTTCGTTCGCATCAGGCATCACGGATCGTTCCATAGCATCAGCACTTTCTCAGTTCATCTAGCAACAGAGTGGCTGTTCAAAGTGTTTGACTCGATATCATAAGTGATTCTGCCTGCATCTACGTAAGTCTTTTTAAAAATTATTGATTCATTGTTATTGACGATTCCATTGTAATGGATGACTAAATAGTATTTTTACCATATTTTGAGTCTTCTTGTGCTCGCTTACTTCGCTCGGTCATATGTTTTTTGAGAAACTGGACAGCTGATGTTCAGCCAAAAAGGCGTCCCCCAACCTTGCGAAAATGTGCCTTTACAAATGAGAGCTTCATCACCCCTCGTCGAATTCAACCACCTTTGCTGCAAGGATATTAGATCTTTATAATTTCGCAGAGAATCACTGCTCTCTCACTAGTTATGTTGATGTTGGAAGATCATTAGCAGAGGCAGGAGCGGATCGAGCATTCTGTAAAAGGCGGTGGAGGGGTGGCACAAATTCTAAGAATCTATGACAAGTCCCCCCCCCCCCCCCCCCTTTGGGACCTAAACTTTGAAAGATGAAGGGCGAGAACACAATTAGGGTCACGTCGTTTTTGTATTTACGATATACCAGATTCGGTTTTGAAAAGGAAGTGACACGTGCCCCTCTTCCCCTTGGACCCGCCAATAATGAGTAAAGGGCATTTTCAATAATTTAATGTACTAGGAATTCATTTTCTTAATCCACACTGCAGGCCACACAATTATGATGGAACGAGCATTCTTCAACAGATGGCAATATGGAATTACATTTTTATGCTCGGTATTTTATTTTGGAAGCAAGAGCTAAAACATGCGGAACACAAACACTGCACTTCTAAACTATGATTGTTTTTCATTAAAAGTATTTTCAGTGGAGTAAGAAATTGTACCCAGTAAGAATAAAGCAAAATGGACATAACAGGATAATTATTTATTAGTGATTATTTTGGGCTGTTGTATACATAGATATTTTCTTTTTTAAGATTAGATATTTTACAGGTAAAATGTCAAGAATTTTGCTGTTTTTAATGAACAGGTCATGGAAACTCGAAGCGAGAGACTGTAGAAAATGTTCACTGTTAAAAACTCGTATGCTGTCGCTATTTTATTTTGTATTCGTTATGAAATTTTATTAATGCAGTACAACGATATCTCTGTTTTGCACAAAAAAATTATTGTTATGTACAATCAAACATCTCGTTTTAGCTACGTCTATGATGTACAGGGTTAGAAGATCGTCGTAACGTGGAGAAGACGGACAGTCAACCTGTCCGAAACGTCGAGTCTTCTCCACTCTCAGCCTTCTCATCTGGTTTACAGTCCTTTTCAGGACTTCACACTTTCAAGAAAGATTACTTCTACATTCTCTGAATTTCTATCTCGCATTTCCATTTCTTCCCCTCTCAACTTTCTTCCACTTTCTTCTTCTTACTCAACAGTCCTTTTCAGCACATGGTGAACCGTAAGCCTTCTCCACGTTATCACTACAACCATGCATGCAAACATCTGCCTTCAAAGTTAATCTGAAGATCGTCGTAATGATGATGATAACAATATATATATATATTACGCTTTAAACACACAAGCCAACTAAACACACAGAGCAGCAACAACATCAACAACTCATCACGAGCCATTAGATCCTGAAGAAGGCCTAAATAGCCGAAAGCTCGGTTAAAACGTGTATGTATACCAGCTACGTCCTAGTTCAGTTCCTAGAATTTTCTTCTGTTTACGCATATATATATATATATATATACATATATACAGTATCTCACTTCTTTCTCTTCTTCTCCCCTATCTCTCTCCCTCTCTCCCTTTCTCCCTCTCCCCTCTCTCTATCGCTTCCTCTATGCTTGTTTGGTCATTTCATTCTCTCCTCAGTGACTCCCATTCGACCATGAAGGGCTGCTATCCACGTTTTATCTTGATTAAGATGATTACAGTCATTTATCTCATACCATCAGTGGCTTCTACCGGTAAGATACTACCTTATGCTAGCTTATTAATAACTATGCTATATTGAAGTTGAATTAATCTACTAAACCATGCGTATAATAGGAAGTAATTTAATCTAATATTCTGTTACATCATTTACATACGAGCGTGAAATCGAAAGACGAAGCTTTTTCGATAGATGATAAGACTTGGGCTCAAGGATTGTCTTAACGCGATAAACCTTAAGGTTAATCTTTGTTCTTTTTGTATATAACTTTATTATTTTACTATTTTATTATTTTGACTACTATCTTAATGAACTCGTATGATATTTTTCTTTATTATCGCTGTATTCATGGATTTGCATTGGACAAATAAATTTATATTACAATATGGCAAAAGTTAACATCATATCATTAACCCGATTAAACCTTTTGAAATTCTTGAATTTTTTCATAAGCTTGATAGCCCCTAAAGGTCCAGGTTATGATAATATTAATATCCGTGTTATAAAAGTAGCGATTGTATTGTTAACACAGCCTTTATGCAATATCTTTAATTTGTCTATTCAAGCAAGTGTATTTCCCAATTTCTAAAACAGGAAATAAGGAATTATTGACCAATTACCGTCCGATTTCAGTATTGTCTATTGTTATGCGATATTGTCTATCGCATGAACCTCTTCTGTGCAGACAAAAGGAGTTCGTCCAAGCTTTACGATTGTTCTGAAATTACGGCGTCTAGGTTGCGTCTGGGTTCACCGAGTATAATATAGTTGATTTCAAGTAATTTGTTATATACCTGCGTGATAACCTGATGAGTGCAGGTCGAAAAGCTTCGTTATCATGTCTCTTTTTCGTGCCATATTGAAATTTTGCAGTACCAAGAAATTATTTGTACCTTTCATTGTTAACATTTCTGCATATTTCCAGTGTATAATATTCTGTCATTGTCATTTTTACCGAATGTGGAATAAATTGAATTGAAATGAATTGAATTGAATACCAGTATACGTACACTTACATTTAGTACATTCATCAATATGTATTACTCGGAAGCAAGCTAGGAAAAGAATGAGAATGGGAAACTTTCTTTTACTTCTTATCCTATATGTTTTTATTTATTTTCTTTATTTTTTCTATATTTGTATATTTTCTTATGTACGCCTAATGTCTTTATATGTTTGTAATTGAACTTGAACTTGAAATTTATTCATCTAATAACAATCAAAAACACATAACAAAAGATATACACATTTAGAAAATACAAGGTTAAATGATAAAAAGAAACAGAAATTAGCATGAATCATAATCGGGACTGGTACATTTAAACATAAGAAAACATTGGTTAAGAAGAGTAAACAAAAACAAAATTGTTGTGAAAATATGGAGTGAATTATAAACAAAAGTATAATTAAAATATTACTATTCATGGATGAAAGGTCAGTATCAAATACCTAACAGTTTAATCATATTATGTAGAAGTTTATTATACGTTATTCTCTTCTGTATAGTGTCTATAAAGCATGACGGGGATGGCTTTCCCCATTTTCACACAGGGTTACAATTCTGTAAAACTGATTAGTTTAAAGAGCTTTAAACTAATAGGCTTTACATACGATGTCATTCACACCCAAAAAAAAATCGATGCGATCGTTCGAGATTCGCTGCTGATTAAAATGCACACAGTATAGTAGGGCCATTGCCCATAATAATGGCAGGTCATTGTCAATCGAAGCACGCGCCCGGTCTTAGCTCCGCCCAGTTAGTCGACAAAAAAATATTAGCCAGACCTTCAAAATTCGCTCAGTGGTGGGTTACGGCGGATCGTCTATGGTCAAAATGCATACTTTTCTTCCAAAAGGGGGGGGGGGGGGGCACGGGCCGGAAGTGCCCCCCCCCCCTCCCCTGGATCCGCCAATGCTGTGAATTGTCAGTTTCGTTGGTCGTCTGTCTAGTGGACTGTGCTCACCAGTACCTCCACCCGATGTCTCCAACATCGACGTCCTTGCCTTTTCTCATGTCTACAGCACTTTATGATATAACAATATAACAATTATTTTGACCTTTGAATACAACACATCAATCATTCATTGCTTTTAAATTGGACTGGAAGAGTAGGATGCTTTATAATGATAATTTTAATCAACTGAGAAAGTGGTTGAGCATGCATCATGAATAACAAACGCAAGGTGACGTGCTTTGGTATTATCTGTATTAATTTGTTGTCTTTCGTGATTATCTGATGGGCTGAATCAGCCTCGTTTCTTTATTTATGAACAGAAAAAGTATCAATCGCATATAAAAATGCAATAAAACAGCTCACGTTAGTCAATTAGGAAGAATGATAATAAAGCAGAAATGAAAAGGTGTACATTGTCATGATAGTAGCATAATAATGTTCCACAATCAAATCACCTTTGACAAGGACGAATTTTTCATGTTTGATTCATATTGCACTCAATAAACAAGTTATTATAATCATTAAAAGAGCTGCTTGACAAATAAATACCTCAGTCACACCAACAGGACCGATTTTAGACCAACAAGAGATCGAACAAAGAATTACATTATCCCGAATGGCCAAGAATCGGTCGATTTGGTATCGGTATCGTGATGTGACTGAGGTATAACGCAAACCTGTGTATTAATGGTTTTAGTGAATGTGTCCTTACTTATGTGAGTTTAATCAGGATTTAGTTCTCCTGCATCGTATTTATGACTTTATACCTATAAAAAGAACAGGTCTGATCGTCAATATCTCCTACTTTATTTTAGGAAATTTGATAACCTTTATATCATAGCAAGATGACAGAATAAGCATAAATTATGGCGCACAAAATAAGCTAGAAAAGTGTTCATATAGTACTTGGTTTCATCGAGTGGGGCCAGGCGAACGGAAGCTTCACAGGACGGTTTCACCGAAGGACCATTAGCCCATTATTCGGGCTTCCAAGCTCTCGTTGTTGTCAAACTTTCAAAAAGTTGAAAAGCTATCTGAAGGTCTCGTGACCGAAACCCTCGTGTGCCTTCATTCAGGATATTTTGGTCATCCAACAATTTTCAGTGGTGTTAAGAGTCCAAACTGCTAGTCTCGTGCAGGGATGCATGGACCCAAGTTTTTGTAAAAGTCTCTGTGGGGGGCACAATCTCTTTGAAGGAATAACAAAGTTATTATATTTTTTAGTCCATTTTCGGTCGAAAATTTGAAAGGGTGGCACAATTTTTCATTTGTACTTAAATCATGTAAATTATGCCACATTGATTTTGATTTGGGGCATGGGCCGGTTGTGCTCCAATCATCCTCACTCTCGTGAATCTCCGGTTTTCCGAAATTTGTTTTAGTAAATCATTCCGACTTTGTAAGAAGTTGTAAGAAAACCAAAGGTCTCTTGGACCATTGGTTTTCTGGGTCGAAGAGCTCTTGGACATTCGGTCTTGAGAGACATTGATCAACTGAAAATTCCCGGTTACATCAAACATTTCGATCACTCCTCTTTTGTAGAAAATCAGCAAGGAGTTCCATCGGCCATGACACCATTACTCGAGGCACAGAACATCGCATGCAAACCAATCATCGGAGCAAATAAAGCACATATTGAGCTAGTCCCGAGGTATTTCGAATACCCTCCAAATATTCCTGGAATCCATCGGCATTTCTTATGTCTACCAGGTACTTTATCTCCCACATTTTAAAATGTATGAAATGTAGTATGAAATAAAACATTTTTGCTTAGTTTTCTAAGCTTTTATTTTTTTAATAAAAATAATCATATTTACATGAGTGAGAAATGTGAAGAAGAGTTTAGATAAAAAAATTGTGAAGTGAGAACAATATCATAAATGTGTTGATATCATCGCATTCAACATTTATCTGCAAAAATCTTCGAATCAGCCCTTTGTGTGACGCCATCGACCACCAAGTGACATGAGTACACGGAAAATCTAGGCCTACATGGTTTCCTTCAGGTTCCTGCGTTTGCCCCGATACTTTTTGACGGTAAAATGATATATTATAATTATGAACGGTGTGGCTGACACCATCTGAATAAAAACAAACAAAATCATGCAGATAAGTTTCCCATTTTACCACTCATTGATAAATTTATTAAAATTTGAATATCCTCTATTGAATTTATCTTCAATTTGACTTCAAGATTCTTTACCTCTCATTCCTTTTTTTCCCACACTATCTTCTTCAATGACAGTTTTTTCTACCTTGGAACAAGCAACAATGAACGCAACCCTACCTCCTGCAAGTAAGTTCCCCTATATATCATTTGTTTTCATTTCTCCTCTCTTACAAGTTTGTCTATATACAAAAAGGATGTGGCATGGAATGCATGTAGTTTTCAAAATAATCGAGAGTGAATCCAGGATTGTCAGAAAATGATGACAAATTTTGCCTGAATGAATCATTTCGTCGGCTCTCAGTAACAAAACGTCATGAAAGTCAATGTCTAAACGGCTTATCCTTAGACTTCAACCATGGAGACAAAATGACCGGATGCTGTCCCTCAGGGTATTGTTCTAGCAACGATGCTTTTTAACTTTGAGATATATCATATGAGCCGAATGAGTTACAATGCAGATCAATATCTCATTGACCACTCACTTATTGACAAGTTGATGAAAAAATTAATCTCATCGATTACACGAATATCCTTGCGGATAATTTATCTGACCTGATCTGGGGTTTTTACCTGTCACTCACTGTCACGTACAAAACTGTCCTCTCCATTCACAGTTTCTTCTATCACTCAGACTTCTTTGACCACAGCGCCCCCACCTCCACCCCCTCCGAATAAGTAGTTTTCTTTAATAATGTTTAATCCTCTGTGCATAATTTTCATCTTGTGCGGCTTTATCAATATTCAAAAGGACATGGCACGGCTTGCATTTGATGATTTTTAAAAGTTATGGATTTATTTCAGTAGATTTATTGAAGTTGATTGATTTGATTTAATTTGATTCGATTTATATGTTTCAAAAATTAGCTGGAACAAATCTCGAAAAGGGAGGGCTGAATTCACACTTTACCGTAAAGAGAAAAAAAAGGAACAAAATCCCACGGGCTCTCCAGACAAGCTAATCAGGTGGAAAGTGATTTTCCTCGGAAAGGGAGGGGGTGGAGGGGGGGGGGGGGTGGTCGATGCAAAATGTAGGGTTTACTTATCATAGTTCAGCTTAAATTTGTCTGTTCTATTTGTAATTACTCTTCCAAATATGTCCAATGATTTGTTGCGAGATGAAAAGCCAATGGGCCGTAAATAAAACGGACACCTCTCATAGATAGGAACATTTATAAATTCTATCCACATAAAACAACTATCTTTGCAAATTACTTTAAAATATTAGTACGCAGTGGCGAAGCTAGGGATTATGGCCATGATGGCGCCTGGGGCAAAAAATTGTTCAGCCCCAATTCATCTACGTAACTATCAAAGCGAGCATGAGCGTCGATCCGTTTTTCGAATTGGGGGGCAACCGATCTTCAGAAAATTTTCGCATTTTACACCCACAAAAATTATATTTCTTACAGTACTTTACACTGCGGTTTGGGGCATTTTTGCCCCCCCCCCCTTTCAAATGCCGCCCGGGGCACGTGCCCCCTAGATAATCCACTGCTAGTATACGTTAACTTAATATCTCAATGGTTTTCATTTCTATTTTGTGCGTGTGTGTGTGTCTTAATGCAGCAAACATTCTGAAAATGACATGCGTCAACCTCAATCCAATCTACGACCCCAGCTCCTCAGCTTCGTATGCAGCCATCTTGAATGGCGTTGATGACCTCAAGAGCTCTGTGACTTTTCCAAGATTAGTGGACTTGGACTCTGGGGTCAGGACGTCAACCTATTGCAGGCATGGTGACAATCAAAGGGACTGTTTACTTCCTCACGGATCGGTGATCAACTCATCGCGAAGTGTGATCTTCCCGGATTCAGCTCCAGATAAGTTTGGTGTTTACGGATGTCGGGGTGTCAGATACAGGACCACCGTGATCACAACAATCTTCATGAGTAACGATGGTAGATTACTTTCCCTCCTTCCCCCGAATCGTTCGGAATTGTGTGAAACTATGTAAAATGTGTTCTTCTTGGGGTATCACAAGATGATATTTTGAGTGAGAAGCAATAAAATGGCTCAGAAGTAGAGCAGTGTTGTTGTTTTCGGGTGACCTGTCCTATGATTCGAAATCGGGTACATACTCCAGTGACGTTTGGTAAGGCGTAAAACTTGAATAGCTAAGTCCCTCGGATAAGATTTAAAAGTCACCTGAGTGGTTTCCTGTCTATAAGCACTTACTTTCTTACAAGTCGGGTAAAATAATCAATAATATTGGTACTATAGGGCCTAATCAATAATTGGGCGGCCATTGATTCAGTTGGTCACAAATTGTGTGGGGTGCAGGGCCAGAGACCTGGCTTATGGCATGTATGGTGCAGAGGCAGGAAAGAACCATACTGCAGGTTTTAGGCCAGGGGAAGTGAGTCCTGGGGGTGTTTCATCAAGTGTCTTGTTTTATGATTTTTACTGACAAATTTGCTCTCAGCCAATCAGATGTAAGGATTTCAGTAGCTTATGACAGTTATTGCAACTTGTCATTGATAACAAGTTTTATGAAACAGTCCCCTGGCCACCTTTACAGCGACCATAGCAACGATACACTATTGTCTAACAAAATTTTAGGAATGAAATTTTGTCTAAGAAGAAGTGTCATACATGGTTGGACGGCAAATATTTCAAACCTTAAATATGTTAAATGGTTCATTGATTTGAGAGCACCACCGTAACATTTCGGTTGCAATATTTTAACCCTTTTCTCCCTTTTTTCGTCTCATTATACCCCTCACCGTTCTCCCGACCATTTTACGAAGAAATGGAGAAGAATCACCGGCAATGCAGAAATGCCACTATTTTACTAAATTGTGTTTCTTTTGTTTAGCGCAATTCCAACCAGAGCACTTTACAGTAACATTAAGCCTTGATGAAGAGGTCACGCTCAAAATGAACAACAGAACAACAGGTGGAAGCGGGTCGCTGGTGTGGAGATTGAATCATGTAGGTGGTGGCCAGACTGACCTATCATCCAGTGTTTCTGGAGACAGTCTCATCATCAGTAGGGCCAACAAGGAAGCACATGCAGGGATACATCACTACTTCTACTCTGATGAACCTGATAAAGGAGGGCTCGTAAGACTGATTGTAAGAGGTGAGTATGTATTCAGTATATATATTGATTGTATTACCTGCTAAAATTTTCCTCTTTGCTACCATTTGACATGAAACCTTTTAAAATATATTTTGTTCATTCAAAAGCACGGCTTTTGAGTGAAAAGGAGGTAAATGTTAATATACTTTTTCTTTTTTCTTCAGAAGCATACTAATATATGATTTTGTTTATTATCATCGTATTTGTCAGAGAGAAAAAGTGGATGCTATCATAGTAATTTTCATTTTCCACTCAATGGCAGATTAGTCTAGATCCATACATAGATATCATATTAAATATCATCAGTTGAGAAAATGATAAGCTGAAAATTAATCGACAATAAAACATGGCCTTTGATATTTTGTTGACATTTTTTGCCCCTACTTAGAGATCATTAAAGATATTCCTTATAGCTCCCTATTAAGAACAGTAAATATGAGATTTTGAACTCTCAGTGATGATTGATATGGTGCGACTGTTTTTTTTTTTTTTTTTTTTGTTTTTTTTTTTTGTTACAGACTGTCTTGATAACCTGTGGGGTTCTGACTGCCAGTACACTTGCCCTACCTGCTACAATGGTGGGGTATGTGACGATGTGACTGGACGGTGTGTATGTCCACCAGGCTTCAGTGGAGACCATTGTCAGTCTGGTAGGTCTGGAGGATTTTATTTTTTAAGGTTCGGTGTATAGGGTTGGTGTAAGGATGCTGGCCGGATTTTTAGGGTATGTTTTAGGCAAAGTGTTAGCTTTCGTCGGGCCATGTGGAAGTAGAAGGGACAAAAAACAAATACTGTAAATTGTATTTTCATAGGATCAGTGTTGCAGCCATCAAAATGTCCGGCCCCATTATCAGTTTCTGGAGACACTTTGCACTGTGTTCTCTTCAAGGCGAAAGACTAGTAAGGCATCTGGTAATTATAACGTAATGTTTAAACTGCAGCATATGAGTGAATATACCATAAACCTTGATGATGCATCAAGGAATTCTCATGCACCTGTTTTTGTCTCTTCAAACTTCAATGTACAGCGTGTGGTGATGGTAAATTTGGACATGACTGCACAGGATCATGCTCGGCCCTGGAATCCGGTCGGAGTGACTGCAGTGGAGCTGTGTTCTGTCCCCCAGACCCTTATGGTTGCTCGTGTGCTCCAGGATGGACCGGGTTGGCATGTGATCAAGGTAAGGGTACCAAACAGTATCTACCTGTGCCAACTGTAAGTTTCTTTCTAGTCACCAGGCAGGGCATTTGAGTACATACCACATCATTTGGCAAGACATCAGTCTACATTTGCCTCACTCTATCCAAGTGATCGAGGTCGAATAACACCCCGGCCCGGTGAAGTACTTCCGTGAACGACCCAGTTCCTCATAAACTTACGATGAAGGTAACTTCTTGATATAATTCATGCACCTATATATTATAAGGTCTTTCATTAATAATAGTATTCGATATGCGCATTACGATTTTTTTCTCGGGAACTCACTTATTTAAAAACTACAGTATCTACCTGGTCTTTTGCAGCTTGTTCTACGGACTCATATGGTGCGGGATGCAAACAGACATGTCATTGCGAATCTTCAGGATCATGCGACTCTACTACGGGGGGCTGTTCAAATGGCTGCGAGACGGGATGGACTGGAGATCAGTGTCAAGGTAGGTCCATGATGAATGTCGGTCTAGAACATTGTAGCCACCTTATCATAGGCCTATACTATATTTATGACATGATCAGCCATTTCAAAAAAACCCCCCACTTTTAGGTAGATTCTTTCAAAACCCATATTCATGACAAGTATTTAACATGATTTTTGACTCTTGTTTTTCAGTAACTGTTTTGGACACCGTAGGGGCATTACGTCAAGGAGGTATCGATGACACAGGGGAAAGCAATTTCCTTGGTATATTCCTGATTGGGGACCCCTCCATGAATGAGGATTCTTCATTAAAATATTACATCGGCCGTGAGGTGGACACGGGGCCAGGGGAAACCGGGCACGGGGTAACTGCGGCGCCCGGTGACAGTGATCTAACACAAAGCTGGCTTGAGACAGGACTGCCCGAAGGATCAACTTTCTTGCTTCATACACCAACCTCTCAACAATCCCTTCGAGTTTATATTAACAATACCTCCGGTGGGGACGCACGGGTAGGTGCATTCCGAATGTCCGTTTACTACAGGGGATGGACGGAGCGAACCGTCATGCTGAACGAATATCGTGGAGGTATGCTCATGGCTTCATGGTGACTCGACATTTGCTCGGGCGGCAATTTCTTCGACGATGTAGGGATAGCGTTAGGTCCAGGGTTGACGTAAGAAATTCGGCTGGTGAAGAATATTGACAGTGAAGCAATTGTCGCCGGAGCATGTGTCGCGAAACCTTCTACATTGTATAGAATATGAATTTTACAACTAAACGTACCACAAAATGGAAAATATCAATTACCTTGTCAAGTTGAAAGAAGAGCAAATTACGGTGGATAAAATAATGTCAGTGCTGCTAAGTTTTGTTTTTCAAATGCATGTATGTTTTTCAAAAATGCAAACAGGGTTTATTTTCTCAAAATGATTCAATTCACAAATATTCAATTCGATCTATTCATTGCCATTGTCTATAATATGGAGGACAATTCATTCTACCCCTTAGATGATACATCAGAGGTATGGCCTGAGAAACTATCAATCACCACTGGGACAGGTGAGAAGATTACCATTCGAGTTTTAACAGCCGGTGGTATCAACACGACATCACTGAGATGGAGACACAACGGAGGAAACGAGATCAGGGAATGGGATGGCCTGGTATCAGTGACTATCGAGGAAGCTAGGAAGTCTGATGAAGGAATCTACGAATGCTACGTGAACGGAAATAGAGAACAAGGGAAACATGCTATTCTTAGACTCTTCGTCCGAGGTGCGTGCGTATTCATTTATACCACTCGCATGTGCACTTTCATCATTGCACAGTGCGTCCCAGAAAAAAACGAAGCCCTGCAAAAAGGGTTATTGTCAAAAACCTGTGTGCTATATGACAATAATTTTCTATTTTCTATAAAAATAGAAGTATTGCTCTCAATTGATATTTTGAAGGCATTCATCTGTATCTGCTTTACCGAGCAGCAGCATTTTGAAAGTGACATGTAGAAACCCAATTGTGCCAGACTTTACGATGACATGCAAACATGAACCGAAGAAAACATAAGGTTTTAAACCCAGTGAGAAAATTGAGTTCATGTGGTTGTCTTTATGATGAGAGTAAGGAAAATGGCCTTAACATAAAATAAAGGATGGCTTCGCTTTTGTCGATGTTGGGGGTAAAGAAAGGGGGTATGTTGTACCTTAATGGTCCCTTCAAACGTTATGAACAGCGTCATACACCATGCGCAACGTCGTAATTATTTAAAGAGATATTCATTCTTAGGCCATCCCGCGATATTCAAGTCAGGATCGTTCTGTATATAAGACCTTCATTAGTATATTTGGCAAAATTGAGTTTTCTGGGGAAAGGTGTAGTTGCCTCCATCCTTTGTAGAAAAAAGGGAATTAAAAAAATCCAAGAAAACAAGAGCACATCATCATGATGAACATTGAGAATGCAAAGACTAGAATCTGGTTTTGCGCCATGTTCTTACAGGTTGTCCATCCTCTAAGTATGGGTTGGACTGTTCCCAGGACTGTCCAGTGTGTTATGCAGGAGGGGTGTGCCATGATGTAACTGGAGAATGCGTGTGTCGACCAGGGTTCAAGGGAAACCAATGCCAAATACGTAATACATTTTACTCTTTCTTTGTTTTGATTTAGTGATAATGATAATGCAAAATTGAATAGGCAAACCATTTTTTTTTGGGGGGGGGGGTGTATGTTGTTTTTAAAAATTTGTTTTATTATGTCGTCCCCAACACAAGCTCCATTTTCCGGGTCTCTGCATCCTTCTTTGTAATACTTTTGATCTTTATTTATCAAATACAATGCTATTGCTGTCAGAAGAAAATTAATATGAATTTCTTTTTGATTTAATTCATACTTATGACGATCATTTACTTAAAAGATTAGGTCACATTTTCTTTATCATATCCTGCATGAAAAAGCGGTAAAGAGCTTTAATTTGTCTTCTTGTTTTCTAAAATGTCTTCTGAAATTTATTCAATTACAAAGAAAATGATTATACATGTATTTATAACTTCTTTTTCGCGACCTACAGTTGTTTCATGTTTTTCAGACATCCACGACCTCGCCACAAAAATGAACAGACAATCTACCATGATGATTCCTTCTAAGCAAACCAGTTTTTATTAGTTTATTTATTTATTTATTGTTCTGCATATTTGTCTAATGGTTGGTTCAAAGACACACTTCAATGGATGGTATTGGGTTATGTTTTATAGCAAAGCTATCAACTCCCTCCCATGCCATTGTGCCTGTTCACTGATAATCATTATCATCAAATGTATTTTGAACAATGATTTTGAATACTATGTATGTATATTATCATTATTTGATCAATACCCCGTGGTATGCAGGTTTCCGTAACACAAAGGTTTGCAATCAATTGCAAAATGTCAATGGCCAATCCAGATCAACGTTGCATGCAAATATTGTTAACAAAACTAACCATTAACCAATCTGAATGGTTGTTTCAATTTGCAATCAATTGCAAAATGGAAATGGCCAATTAAGATCAACGTTGCATGCAAATATTGTTCACAAAACTAACCATTAACCAATCTGAATGATTGTTTCAAATGTGCAATTTATTGATTGCAAACCTTTGTGTTACGGGGCCGCGGTCACCAGCATGCAGCAACAATCAGTGGGGGAGAGACTGTGCTGATAAATGCAGAACTGGAGGAAACTGTGTGAATCGCCTGTTTTCCTCACCGGACCCCGTTGGCTTGTCTTGTATCAACGGCTTTACAGGGAACAGATGCCAAACGGGTAAGAATAGTTATTATAGCTTGATTTGAATTTTTTTCGTCAAGAATGTATACGTAGATCACAAAATCATACGGATACATGTTTAATGTAACAAATAGCTCATGAACCCATTTGATACAGAGAGAAAAGAAGGTTTTTAAAATTTTCTATCAAACGATGGGTCATGAAAACATAGTTTTGAAAAGAGACGGATGGGGTGGACTCCTCCCCCTCCCCCCTTCGGAAATTTCGGAGAAAATATGCCAAAAATGTATAAGTAAATGCTACAATACAGTGATTAAGCTCTGAGGTGCTATAGAATGCAGCGGGAGACATCTCATGGCCTTGGGTCTTGTGAAGGCTAAATTATGTCCCCCAAAAATTTTCTTTACAGCGTTTTGGTGCTATTTAGACTATTATCTTTACTGTAACTCAGAATCAAAAACAAAAGTGTTAAAGTCACTTGTCTCCTTCCTCTAAAATATTTTCAAATTCTTCACCAATTTTTCGTCATAGCTTGTGACAGCAGCCATTTTGGTGCCGATTGTGAATTTGAGTGCCACTGCACTAATGGTGATAGTTGTACTCATACCAGTGTATGCTCAGCTCAGCTATGCACGGACAAATACGAGGGTATATACTGCCAAGGTAATAATAATATTAGGAATAGTAACACTAATGATAATAATAACACTTATAATAATAGTAATAATTTTAGAAGTAATAATAATAATTATATATCCTTCCTAATTTCCAACTGAATATATACGAATTCTTCATGGAACAGATGTGTCGTATTGCTTTAAAGGTATAGTGTCAAACCATTTGCACGCTATCAAATATATTTAAGAATAAACAAGGGAAAATTGGCATGGTACTCCCACTCAAACCTTGTCCCTATCAGGCAAGTCCGGTTTTTCACAGATGCTTTTTCTCTTTTTAACAGTTAACTGGTTACGTATACATTCAGACATTTACATGCTCTAACAGTAATAACAAATTTTACATGTATGTAGTAAACATATATATATATATATATATCACTACATCTTCGTTTGGGAGCCACTTTGTCTCCCTCATTGTCTATCGTGTCTCCCTAATACACCAATCCAGTATTATGACGGAATTATGTCGTGTGTCTCCGTAAGACCCGATCCAGTGGAATATATATATATATATATATATACATAATCATTATCAATAATATATCTACAGCCCTAAAATCGAACCTGGATTGCCCATCCGGGTATTTCGGAACCCTATGTAACTACCCATGTCATTGCCATGGTGATCAGCCATGTCGTCGACCTGATGGTCAGTGTTTGAATGGAGTCCACTGCGCTGATGGATGGACGGGAACAGATTGCCAACAGGGTAGGGATATTGTGTGTGTGTTTGTGTTAATTATCGAGAAAACACAAATTCAAATCTCATCTTATATGAGGTATATAGGTATCCATGTATTATTTGTCTTGAAATCATTATCATTATCAGTATTCTTATCGATCCCACTAATCCTGAAATTGGTATTTTTATATATTACCAGTAACTGCAAACACAGTTTTATCTACGAATTAGAACCATTTTCAAATCTCTAACCTTAAAGCACTTTGCAACGTGCATCATTTTACAGCTTTATTTTGTTTGCCCAATCTGATCTGAAACAAAAAGCTAAATAGTAGTCAAGACATGCAAGATATATGGTAAACACACTTGTTTGTTATAGTTTGTTTGAACAAAACCAAGTTCTTCTTAGCGGGGAGATTTTAGGAGAAAAACAAATGCAAATCCGAAGCTATTGTCTTCCCAATCAGCACTTCCACGTCTACTAGAATCATTATGGGTAACGAGCGTTAACACCGAGCATGTCCTACTCGCTTGGAACGACTGGGCAGACGGCTATGACCTTGGCAACGGCCCTGTCCACTCCTACCAGATCGACTATACGTGGACCGATGGTACGACCGGTCACTCGGGTGAACCTACCATCATCACTGGCGACAGCACGGCTTACATTAATGGGCTCTCCGCCAACACAGAGTATAACTTCTACATCAGCGCTAGACGTAACGTCGGGGGTCAGGTTGTGGCCGGTTTGAGGAGTGTTCCGGTCAAAGCCCGGACACACAGTACATAACATTATAAATACAGCACTCTCAATGTATTGCCTTTATTTATTTATTTGTATTTATTATTAAACTTCATTGACATTGTAAATCCATATTACATGTATGTATACAATACAGCGCATCAGTATATGAAAATAGAATATAATACGCATCTGAATGAAAATTAATGGATATTTGTATTGTCTGACTCCCATTAAGGTTAGGGTCAGATTGGCATCATTTGCCGTAGGACAAGTCTGGCTAAGGGCTATGGGATAGAAACAAACAACAAAACAAAACAAAACAAAGCAAAACCAGGCACTGAACTCCTGCACTTTTGAGAAATCACAGGTTCATTTTTTTTTTCTTTTGGTTCCCGATAAAAGAAATGTACCATGATTGATTTCCTCTATGATTGGCATCCCAAGGAACATGGTTTTGAGTTTACAATGACCAAAGTAAAACTTATATGCATTTAAAAATAGGCCTGTAGCCCTATAACGTACAGTTGTCGAAGGAAAATACTATATTGAAGTGGGAAAATGTGTACCCCATGATCAGCCGCCAGTGATCATAATAAGTAAAGGTCATACTATAAAATACCCATGAAGGTAGTAAGTGATTGTGAATCTGTACATAGCACGTGTGATCTATGTAACCATAAATATGTCGTATTGGACCACTTTTTCTGCCGTTTACTTTCCTCTTCTCTCTTTTTGTTGTTGTTGTTGTAATGCCCGCTACATTTGTTTTAGACAACTGACAGGTCTGATACAGTACATGTCCTACTTCTTCTCCTTTTTTTAAAAATCCAAACTTTTAAATGATAGCTTATGAATTATTTATATTAATGTTTGATGGTGTGTAATGGGTTTAGAGTAGGACCCTATATACATAATAGTTTTGTTATAGTATTTACTATAATCTGTAATCTCCTAGGATGTCGCCCTCTTGTGTTGTCGGTCTTCGTGAGGTATGTGATATGAGATGCTTCCAAACCGGCTCATTAGCCTACCAAAGTGAATCAGATTTCGTTGGACTCCTGAAACATATATGATGTTTAAACGATGTTTATCTTGTATGTAAATGGGATACACCACTATAGTGTGAGCTAATGTCTTTCGAAACTTTTCAGTTTTATGTTTGTTGGTTTTAAGTGGAAATAACAAATGATCACAATGTAGAGTTATAGAGATTCATGCATAATTTAAAGAATGAGCTGTATACCCGAATTTCGTACAATAAAATCGAAATTTTTTTCGTGATGTAATCTAATTGTATGTAGTAACGGCAATTATAAATCATATTGAAATGGTAGGCAGTAGAATCACGAGCTTGGCCTATGTTTTGCATTGTGTAAAGTCTCTTCTGATTGCATTTTTAAATTCTCCTTCTTCCTTTTGTGCCATAAATCAATCACACATAACCTGCGTTTCGTTTTGGTCGTTTTTTTTTTCATTTCACGCTCTATTATGAGCATACAGAGCCATCAACAGGGCACAACAAGGCGCATATTCCTTTGTAGCATATTTTCCTAAACAAAGCAATATGCACCGTATTGTTGCTCACTGGAGCAGAGTTGGCCAAACTTTATGTATGGATGGCGCTGGACCGACATAGAGATCTTATACAACACTATATTATATGATCTTTATGCATTCCGAGCGCTCGTTGAGAGTGATGAGACCCATGAACATGATGATAAAAACCTCCATTGAGGTAAGAGTAGGCCTATACTGTCCTTCCCGGCGGAAGGTACGAGAGAGACAAACAGACATACAAAGAGACAGACTGAGAGGCAGAGAGAGAGAGAGACAGCTAGAGAGACAGAAACACAGACGGGCGCTATGATATACATATACATGAAGACAGAGCAAAAGCATTTATCTTTTGTTACTATCGTCAACTATCACTAGATAAACAAGAATTTCAAACATATGAACAAATATAACCAAAGAGAAAGGGAGTGGTAAGAGAGAGAAAGGGACAGAGAGTAAGAGGTATAAATATGGAGAAGTAGGGAGAGAGAGAGAGAGAGAGAGAGAGAGAGATAATTAGAAAAAAAGGCATCCCGCAAGATGCAAGGTTGATAATAATATGGAAATAGGGAGGGTGGTGATTTAATGTTGGGCCCTCTCCTTATTTTCCCCCTTTTGCTGGAAGTTGGGAGTTTTTGTGGGAAGCAACCACCGTGACATACGTCACCAACCGCTCTCGCTACACCGGTCGACTCCATTGTGGGTTTCATAGAAATGTGCAGTTTACGCGTGTATAATTATCTTTAGGCCTAATTGTGACCGTGCATTCTGTCTGCTTTCAAATAATGAATTTGCATTTGAATACAAATTCAATGTGAAACTACCGTGTATGCGTGGGAAACATATTATACTCAAGTTTTCTATTATCTTTGCCTTTCTTTTCATTAGACCTTTGGCAGTTTGATAACGCGCGAGTTGTTATGTTGGCATTTTTGTAGCTCTGATCAGAACTAAATAGTTGTTTTGGTAATTCAGTGTATTTCCCCAATTATACGAACCACGCTCAGAAAAAAGAGACAATTTCATATGTCAGCACGGTAAACGATGGTCTTTGGGACTGATAGTATTCATATTTTTGTTATAAGATACGTAGAATCAGGGCTTTGCTAGCACCTGCTCTGATTTGGGATGTAATTGTTTCAAGACCAATGCTCTGACTAAATTTACATGTTAAACAGTTTTTCAGAAAAATCCCTTGGATATGTGTACAACGACTGACACTATACTTTCAACCATTTTAACTGTAGCACTACCAAGCGATACACTCCCAACATAACCTTGAATGAAAAAGTCCAATACAATGAAACTATTTCCCCCCGTTATTGTTACAGACGAAATGCAAGCAATCGTTTCATTTTAACTCATCCACAAATCAGTCATTCAATTGGTATTGCTCCTATTATTTTTGTTTCTGATTGACATATTTGTATATTCTCTGAGGCGTATCGCCATTTTTGGTGATAATAATGGCATAAGATGCACTGTTTGTGGCCAACATAATATGGATACTATTAGGCTTGTGACATGCAGCATGTATTTCCCATACAAGAATCAGACTAATAATTTATTAGGATAAGACATTTTCACTGGATACACTACACCACTATGCGATGAAGGTAAATAACTAAATGATTTTGCATTTGATATTAGAATTGTTATTTGTGAAATGTTGGTTGAGTCATAATTTTGCAGTAGTATTTAGTATCAATTATGTTGTTTCTCATATTGTTAACTGGGTCATTGTATTGGAGTTTCGTTAAGGGGTGGATGGTGTACTAAATTTCTTTAGTTTAATGTAATGATGTGCCTTTTGCTACTCGGCAATCATATAATATCCCCCATCATCTAATTTTTGTTATTGATGTTCGTCTCTTTCACATTATAATGGTTTTTGAATTCCTTAATCAGCTTCAAGCTCCCACATTTTCCCTCTGTTGGTTAAATCTCTTGTCGTAGTGATCCTATCTAAACCTTGTCCTCTGCATTTCCCCACCCATCACAGATAAAAGAGGTCGCCTACTTTGTTGTATGTATCTACTCCATGGTCACGTGTCTCGTTCTCTTCTGTCTCCTTTACAAAACCCATTATGATAATTCCCAATCATACCCCTCCTTGGGACGCCTCACCATCAACGGTGTGCTCAAGGTGGTCAATAATCTATCCTTCGAAGATAATAAGCTGAACAATTTACACCACGGGAACAAAATAAAGGTTAAAGATGATGATGTGATATCGGAGGAGGAAGATGAGGTCGTTATACCACAAGAAGGGGAAGAAGGGGTAATACGAGACGGAGAGGGCGCAGGTGCTGGCGGAGCATCAACAGAAGATGGTAAAAATGAAAGTGTAATACCAGGTGCAGGTGTTGGCGGGATACCAAAGGAAAGGGGTGAAAGTGATGTCGGTATACCACATAAAGAGGGTGTAGGTGATGGGGCGAATGGGGCGAATGGGATAGTAGAGGCGGGAGCACCGCTGGGAAACGATCTACCTCCTTTCTCTCCGGCAAACGCTTCTGCAACTGGATATTATATACTGGATACTAATCAGGTACGTAAAGGTGTCCATTCCTTTTGATTGTAGAATTCGGTGAAAAGATTTTAGTCAATTGTTTCCCCGTAGTAAAATTAGAATCCCTCTCTCACTCTTAAAGGTAGCTTTTACCTTTTGAGTAATAACATCAAAATAAAGGTCAAATTGTGCATTTAACTGTCTTACTGCTTGGAAGTTCAAATTGGACAGTTTGGACAAAGTGATTTGGTCACTTTGTAGAGGCTTGATGAAATCTGAGTTGCCTGGCCTTACATGCTATCAGTGTATGTAATATGGTGTAAAAATTAAGCCATGGGGGGAAAAGCACTTCAAAATCATTATCCTTCAAAAAGTAAACATATGCAAGTGACCGGAAATTCCAGACTCATTTCCCCCCATAGACTCAGTGTTAGACTAAAGCGTATGGTCATACGCTTTCGTAAATGGGAGTATTCAGTCATAGATATCTTAATAATAGCATTATATATTTGAAAACCTTTCTATGCCTGGCTATTTATTTATCCTTCTGAACATCATTATACAAGACAGATATCAAAATTCAACAATTTATTAAATCAAGCCTCCACAAAGTTACCGAATCCCTTTAAGGGAAAACTTTCGTAAACGCACTTGGGGGAATCATAACCGAATATGCTTTAAAGATTTCATGTCATGAGAGGCATATTTTACTCAGTATTTGTTTTTATTTATAGTTTTGATTAACCAACTCTTATGATGTATATACATTTCTTTATAAAAGTTGAAATTTTAAGGTTACCTTTCAGTTTAGTTTGAGATTTACTATACAACCTCTCTTCGTGGAACTTGATGGCTATATGCTGAAAAGATTTTCAGGTTAAACATACTGTGATATCTAAAGAAAATACGTTCAGTCAACGTGGTTATTAAAAAGAAAACGTGTGTTTTGTAATTTGTTAACTAATGGAATACTTTTGTCTAATTGACTTCTAAAGACTATACTGCCCCTAAATCATGGCTGAGTTCCAGATTCTCTTACTAGGAATATTTTATGTGTTTATAATGATGATATTTTCGTCTTTAAATCAATTTTCTTTGACTCTCTGTGATAACTTCTTAAGCCATTCACTAAACGATGTGGACGTTGTGCATTGGTCTCAAGTGGTGGTCATCTCTATCACTCAGAAGCCGGTGCCGAAATCGACAGCGCTGACTGCGTCCTCCGTATGAACACCGCCTCGGTCACCGGCTGGTCGACCGACGTCGGGCTCCGTACCGACATCCGTATCATCGGTCACCGCAACATACCAAAGGGACTCGTGAAGACTGACTCGTTGAGGAATGAGATTCTTTCGAACTCGACGACGAGGGCGAGATACATCGTGGTGCCATGGCTCAGGCCTGATACGACGGAGATGAGAGCGACGATTGTCAAGCTTGCCAGGCAGTTCAAGCACAGGTACCCTGCGGTTGATTTTGTCTTCCTGACAAGCAAGAAGAATTCCGAGTCGGAGGCCGTATACAAGAAAGAAACAGGGTATTCAAGGTAATGACCTCTATATATGTATAAAGGAGTAGTCTTAGTAGTAGTCGTAGTCGTAGTCGTAGTAGTAGTAGTAGTAGTAGTAGTAGTAGTAGAAGTAATAGTCTAAGTAGTCGTAAACGTAGTCGTAGTAGTAGTAGAAGTAGTAGTAATAGTATTTGTAGTAGTAGTAGTAGTAGTAGTAGTAGTAGTATAGTAGTAGTATTAGTAGTAGTAGTAGTAGTAGTAGTAGTAGTAGTAAGTATAGTGGTGGTGATGGTGGCGGTGGTGGTAGTAGTAGTAGAAGTAGAGGTATTAGTAGTAGTACTAGTAGTATAGTGGTGGTGATGTGTGTGGTATTGGTGGTGGTAGTAGTTGTAGAAGTAGTAGTAGTAGTATTCGTAGTAGTAGTAGTTGTAGTAGTAGTAGTATTCGTAGTAGTAGTAGTAGTAGTAGTAGTAGTAGTATAGTAGTAGTAGTATTAGTAGTAGTAGTAGTATAGTGGTGGTGGTGGTGGTGGTAGAAGTAGTAGTAGTAGTAGTAGTAGTAGTAGTAGTAGTAGTAGTAGTAGTAGTAGAAGTTGTAGTAGTAGTAATAGTAGTACTACTGGTAGTAGTGGTAGTAGAAGTAGTGATAGTATTAATGTCCGAATCTTCTTGCATCGTAACCCCCCTCCCGACCGAGCATTTTCGGGAAAATATTACTCCTGTACCCTCCTCCCATAACCTGATCGAGTCTGAGAAGACGGGTGTAGGATTTTCGAAATCATGTTCTCTGGAACCCGGAACCACTCCCAACACCCACCCCCCCCCCCCCCCCCCCCCCCTCCTCCCCTCTTAGATTCATGGATTCGCCCTTGAGAGTGATTTTGTCTTTTTGATAATGCATGGTTATATTCATTTGAGCTCATGGATATGTGAATCACTTGAATTATTGTATGAAATATGGGAAGAAAGGCCTCATAAATGTTATTTGAATACTTTTGTCTTGTGTTTACAGAACTGCATTGCGTACTAGTTTCAGCACAGGCTTTGTGTCTATGTTGTTTGCCCTGGATATATGTGATGAGGTGCTGGTATACGGAATATCAAGTGATGACTTTTGCAAGTATGTTTATAACTCTGATCATTTCAACTATTTCCAAAAGTGTTTTGCTCTAATACAGGATATGTCACTTGAGTTCACGAATACATTTTTTATATTGTTGATGATTTGTTGGTTTCAGTGATAAATAAAATTAGAGGTGACAAAAAAAATTGTTTCCATTTAAAAGTTGCAATACAAATACACTGGGCCGAAAAAAAAATTAATCATGCTTTTTTTTCTAGGGTTCGGAAAGGAGATAATGGGGTATAGTACATAGTCCTCCTAATAGTTACTGGGTAAATTCTGAACTTGATGACAGACAATGTCTTATGTCTTATATCTGTACTGATGTATGTTTGCTTTTCTTGCTCTTTCTCCCTCTGTTTCTCTCTCAAACACAACTATTTTCCCCTTGTATGCAGGAAACATCCGAAGTCCAAAGTGCCCTATCACTACTACGAGCCGGAGGAAAAGAGCGAGTGTTTCTACACTAACGCAGTGGAGATGAATCCTAAAAAAGGGCACCTGTTCTTAACAGAGCATGCCATGTTCGCTAGATGGTCCTCCGTTCGCAACATCACTTTCCACTATCCTTCTTGGGAGGCGCCGAAAGAATCCAATCGCGCAGTGGGTTCTCACTTTTTGAAAAAATACAAAGAGAGTTTGAAAAGCAAAAAAAAGGGGGGTAAGAAACACGTTCGCGTCATCCGCAAGAAGGTACGTAGGACGATGTAGCAGTGAGTTTAGTCCTACCCAACAGGACCAAAACACTCAGGGATCATTTTGTCCTCATCATTAACATAGGAAAACTTTGTTTTTATTGTCATTTTGCTTTGTAATCAGTGGTGTATGTACGGGGGTGCAAAAACGCAAAATATAGAAAGAGAAAGGGAAAAGGAAAAGGAACCAGGAAGGGAAATTATGATCTTGAATTTTTACCCTCCTTATTGGCTGGGTAAAAGTCATTAAAAATAGAGTTTTTGAGGATTTAAAATGCGGAAAAAATTGTAAAGCTCGATCGCTTCGCTCCCTCACATATGTCACTTAAGGATCTCGTAATTTCGTGCCCCAATATAGAATCTAGAATATAGTTTATAACTAGGATTATTAATGGGAAGAGAAAGAGAAATTACGATCTTCATGGATTTATGCGCCCCACAGTTCGAATTTTTGTACTGATGTATCTTTATTTCAAAATGTAATGTTTTGTATAAAGTTTGCATTGTATTTTTTATTATGATAATTTTACTTTGTATTTGTATTTTTGTGGAAATGAAATATGAAATATGAAATGGTAAAGTGCGTCAGAAAAGTGCAGTGCATTTTCTAAAGCTCGGTCGCTTTCCTCCCTCACGTATGTTGCTTCGACATCTCGTAATTTCGCGCTCCAGTTGAGGACACAGTTCAATAATAAGTTTATAAAGGGCTCAGAATTTTAAAGATGTAATACTTGTTGCTGTGCTCCCTTCACGCTCTTAGTATAAATTACAACCTCTTAATATTATTGTTAAATATTGCGCCCAGAATATAGGATAAAAGGTAAACAAACAAAATCTACTTCTTGATTGCAGTGCTCCCTTGGACATTTTCTTAGGTAACCGGCATAAAAATTGCGTGGGGGGCTACAAATGCACCTAAAAAAAAGGGGGGGGGATATAATTATAATGCTTGGTCACTTTGCTCACTACCTTTACTGTCATATATAATATTTATTATACTAGTTCATTATTCCAATTGCTTTATTTCTTGATCTAAGGAATTAGGCTTTTGATACGTTAGATTATGCTATTTCAATAAAGAAAATTATATGATTATAATATACGTGCATCTTATGGCAATTATTCCATGATTATTTTAAAAATCGATTTCAGTTTGTATCTATAAATAATTAGAGATCTTCCTTAAAGCCTATTATAGAGTGTACCAGGGTTCCATTCTCCCATTCTTTCCATTTCTTCTGCACAGTCCTTTTCAGGACTAACCACATGGTGAACCGTAAGCCTTAATTCTCAACGTTATCAGTAGTATACCACTGTGCAAACCTCGGCTTGTCTCGAATGGGTGGGTTGCGGGAGCGGGATGGGAGCGGGAACGGGCACACCCTTTCGAGACAAGCCCCCCCCCCCCCCCGGTTATCTCGAATGGACGCGTTCCCAGCGAGAAGTTCAATGAACGCGCCACTTCGAGACAACCGGGGGGGCTTTTCTCGAATGGGTGTGTTGAGTAGACTTTTATAGCAGACGTTTTAGAAATTTTTGAAAAATGTACTCTTGCTGGTTTTTTTTTTCGTTTTTCTTTTGTCTAAGATGTAGAAAATATAATAAAACAGTATCTTTAAAAAAAGCTTTTGACAAGTAAATCATTATTTGTGCAAAATAAATAGGAGAATTTAATAACTATGCATTAAAATACACGGGGACGAAAGGGCAAGTGGCATAGCTAGGATTTTTGTATTTATTTATTTATTATTATTTTTGTTTGGCGTGACCTGGGCCCCGTAACATAAAGAGTGTTTATAAACTCCGATCAAGCGCTAATGGCAATCAATCGCTAAAATCCGTAACACAAAGCCCCCCCCCCCCCCCTTTCAATCAAAGGCTATTAGAGCATGATTCATAGCGATCAATCGTTATTAATTTTTGCAATGAATTTAAATAACACGTAACGACTTGTCTTGAGAAGTCCTATGACAATTCCACATTTCCCCGCTGATATCGCTGAAACTAGTGAAAGCATGCCTGGAAAAATGAGGTAAGTACCTCCGTTTATTCATATTTATATGACGATGTCAATATATTTTAATAGATCATGACAATAATTATGTAAAATATTAATGTAAGTAGCATTATATGACAA